>JAHBMJ010001650.1:0-27857 GCA_018398765.1 Chromera velia
CCCCCCCCCCCCCCTCTCTCTCGCTCTCTCTCCCTCCCTCCCTCCCCCCCTCCACAATTGATTCTGTTTCTGGGCTTGGCCTTGCTTTGTCTCCTCCTATGTTAAGGTCGAATTCTTTGAGCAGAGGGGAAGCGCTGGATAAAAAGGCCCTGAAGACTGGTAGTGTCAGAATGGGCGTTTGTTGTGGAACCCCTCGCTTCATTGTCTTTCTCTACGTCTGAATCATTCAGATCTTGCACACGTCTTTTTCTTTCTGTGGGAGCAGACTCTATCCCATGCAGTAGACCGATTTGACGTAGATCGAGCAATGGGGGTTAAACCCGTCTTGGTGATTAGACTGACTGTGAGTGTTATTGTCGTCTACTCGGGTGTGCAGACTCTTCCGCAGTGAAAGGACGAGCGCTCCCCCTCTTCCTCCGCTTTCTGGAACGAGTTCAGGCAGCAAGAAAGACGGAAGGGCGGGCACCTCGGCTGAAGAGCTTCACGTTTGCAGGTGAGGCAAAAGGTCGGGCACTCAGAGGTGGCTGTTTCAGGTGTCGTTCGACCGATTGTCTGCCTCCTCTGCAGTAACAACGGCAGGCATCCAAGGAAGCATGAGAAGGGAAGAGAAGGACCCGTTTGTGTAGATTGACTTTGAATCCTCTCCATGAAAGCCGGGAAGAGAACAAGGGGATCATTGGTTTCAAAGGAATGCAACTAGGTTTGCACACAGAATGTTTGTGCACTCCTATGACTGACCGAGGTATGCATGTTTTATTTCGGCAATTCTTCCTTCCACCAAATTTACAGCTAGGCCCCTTTCTGGCTTCCTTGCTCGATAGTTTTTCTTTTTGATGGATGGTGCTGGACCTTTTGTTTTTCTGTTGTGCGACCTGTTTATCTCCCGATGCTCTCTCTGTCTGCATCACTTCTTCCAACGACCTCTCGACGATTCCACCCACCAACGAATGGATCGAATCGGTGGATTTTTCTTGCAGAGTCCTCGATCGGGCCTGAAGAAGCGTTGAAGATACTTCCACTGCTGCTCCCTAATTTGGAATTCCTCTCCATGAAGGGTATGGCGGTCGCTTGGTCGGGTGTCCGGATCAGTTTCGAGAAAGACTGATTGTCTGCTCATGTGGAAACAGGCAGACGGAAAGAAATGCAATAGGGTGGCAGTCAGGCAGGCAGATGGATGGGCGACAAAAGGAAGAATGCATGGAAGTAAGGTTCGAACATTCCATGGGCCTGTTAGTCCATTCTTCTTTCCATGTCCATCTCTCTTTTTATCGCCCACGGCCCTTCTTCATGATGTGCACCGTTTGGAGGTTCGTATGACACGGCGAAGCCTGTCTGTTGCCATTGTCCCTTGTTTGTCCTTCCTCAGAATTACACTTCTGATTGTTCCCTTCCCCCTCCCTCGGACTTTTTTACGGCATGCAGGCAATCCTCTGGGCACAGGGGGGATTCGAGCACTGGCGGAGGGGATCCGAGGGGGAAAGGCGGACTCCTTGCTGACTCTTGATCTCGAGAAGACAAACCTTTTCAAAGCGGGGTGGTATATTCTCTGTGAGTCTATAAAGGGCATGTCTCTCCGACTGGAGACTCTGAACCTGTCACACAACGCAATTTCGCCGCATGATACGTTGAGTACAAGAGTGTGGCCCCATGGGCAGGAGGAGATGAGCAGCCTGTGTTCGATCTTGTGTCAGGATTCTCTACCGCGTCTCCGCGTGCTTTTGCTGCGAGAGTGCTGCCTCTGGAGCGGGTTGATCAAGCCGCTCGCAGAGTCTATGGGAATGGGGGGGTTACCCAATTTGGAGGTGCTTGACTTGGGGAGGAACCCCTGCCCCGGTGGGATTTTGAGTTATTTGGGGAGGGCTCTCCGCAAAGATGCAGTTCCCCAACTGAAAGAGCTCATTTTGTCAAAGGAGCCCAAAACGTTAGCGCAGTCAAGCAGAGAGGAAATAAGTGAGTTCATCTGTGCTCTGAGAGATCCAGAGTGCCCCCCTCATCTTCAAGTGAGGGGTCTGCGTCTGAACGGACGGAGTATGGGAGAGGAGGGGGTGCGTGCAGTGGGGGCAGGCAAATGCCCATGTGTCCGCGGTCTGTGCCTGGATCTTTCAACCGACCAACTGATTGCGTTTTTGGAGGAAGTTCTTGGTGCAGGGGGGGGGTGCACTTTTGAGGAGCTTGAATTGGAGCTCAAATTTCAGGAAAATGAAAGTCAAGCACTCAGGTTGTTTGGGGAGGGTATTCAAAAGGGGCATTTCGACTGCCTGCATAAGTTGCGGCTTATCGGCTGCTGGGGGTACGACGAAGGGGGGGACATTGTGGAGGGGAAAGCCGCGTTCTTCCCGTCCCTCCGTCACGCCAGATTCCCCCTGCTGACTGAAATCACAATGCAAGGCATGGTTGTGACAGATACAGAATTGACGTTGTTTGCTGAGGCAGTCAGAGTCGGGAATTTGTCAGCACTTCGGCTCTTTGATGTGAGAGAGGAACGCAGTATAGGTCAGGGAGACAAATTTGGTCAAGCCGGGATGGAGGCCTTGATGAGTGCCGTCATAGAGAGTGAGGAAGGGCTGCCGCATCTTGAGTGTCTTCGTTTGGGGTGTGGCTCGAGGGCAGGGGAGGGGGCGGGGGCATTGGGGACAGCCCTTGTGTCTGGAAAGTTGGCCGGACTTTCGCGCGTTTTTTTGTCTGCATCCAATTTGACTGATGAGGCCCTCAGGAGTCTCGGGGATGCGGTAAGGGGTTGGGGGCTTGCTGGTGTCTCTGTTCTCGACATCAGTGGGAACGGGGGTGTCAGTCGGGAAGCATGCGGGGATTTTATGAGATCGATTGCTGAAAGTGAGATCGGACTGCCAAAGCTGAGGTTTCTAGGCATTCAATCTATCGATGTGTGCGGTGGGCCTGTGTCACTCACCCTCGCTTCCGGTAAGCTGCCATCTTTGGAGCATTTCTGGTACGATTCGTGGTGCATGTCTCCCTTCGAGTTTCGGCTTTATGATTCGGGGGTGGGGGACCTGGGAGACGCGGTGAGAAGAGGGAACTTTCCTCCTCATCTGAAAAAAATAGGCTTCAGACTCAAACAAGTCGGTACAAACGTAGACAGTCTATTTAGAGCGATTGCAGAAAGCGAGACAGGTCTTCCGTCGTGTGTGCGTGCTCTCATTTTGTCTGGTGGTCAGTTCAGCGATGAAGCACTTGCCCTCCTTTCCGCAAATGGGGGAGGGGCGTCTGTAAGGAAGCTCTCGCACTTGTGGTCTCTTGACCTGTCTTACTGCAGTGTTGATGATGGTATGCTGAGAAGGTTGGGGGAGGTGTTCTCTGCGTATGAATGTAAAGAACTCTCGCGCATCTGCCTCCAAGGCAACCGAATCAGCATTGAAGGGCTGAAGGCGTTTTTTGATGCTTTGTCTCCTGAGTCAGTGCCAAAGCTCCACAGTCTTGATCTGAAAAAGCAAAAGGGAGTTGGGGGAGAAAAGCTTGGGAAGGAGGAACAGGAAATCTTTGAGTCTTCCGCTGAATCTCTGCTTTGTGAAGCTGTAAATGCAGGGAAGCTGCGGAGAATCATATCACTGTGGCGTTGGTTAGCTTGGTTCGAATGAATCAAGTGAGTGCGTTCTTGGGCCGCTTTTGTGGGAGACGGGGGTTTGCTGGCTACATGCAGGGTAGGGGCTGTGGATGTCTCTCTAGCTATAATAGTCAAAAGAATTCACTCAAATATAGATGTACTGTGCAACATAATTTGATTACAGACACCATTAAGTGGTAAGTACAAAAAAAAAGAGCATTTACCCCATTTAGTTTTTTTTTCTTTTTTTTTGTTTATAAATGTATTTAAGCTGATAAAAAAAATGAAAGTCAGCATTTATTTGATTCAGGACTGGACGATATAGATTAAAGGCCGTTCTCACGGTAAAACTTTCGGTCAGTAGGAGAGTCAGTCACACGCTAGGTCAGTAAGGTCACACGTCAAGTCTCCCGAAAAAACCTCGGCCCATAAATTCCGAAATTAAGCTTACCGTAGTGTACCGTAGGGCTCCGCCCTTCTTCCCTTCCGTAAGGTGCTCCCCGCCTTGCCTTCCGCCCAGATTTGCATCCCTCAGTATGTATCGATAAGTTTTTTTTTTTATAAGTTGCTCTTGTGCATTGCATGGAGAATTACATGGAGTCAAGGAGCCGAATAGAACCTTTTTCTTTATTATTAAATCATATTAAATGCATTATAAATGCATTTGGTTCAGTCTAGAAGTTAGATCGATCGAGCTAAAATTGCTTACATCTAACCTAGGCCGTGCACTAGATAAAAAAATAAAAAAAAAAAGCTATAAAAACTTTTTTTTTAATCTTTTTTTTTAATTATTTATCACCCCCTTAACTAGATAAACAACTGTTATTTAGATGACTTCCCTGAACCTAACTACCATAATGGAGATTCTAGGAAATTGAAAGTCTCTTCCAACAGCTGAGATCCTATGTTGTCTGTGCACAAATGTGTCGGTAGGAGCACACGGTCAATCTACCATAATCCAGTACAATCCAACAGGCTGCTGTCTGATTCAATTAGAATTTATCGAATACATGCTAATTACACGACATACAAAAAACGCATGCATGCAAAAAACCATCGGAGACTGACGCTTCGCATACATGCCGAGCTAAACATTAATAGCTCGAAATCAGCATGTCAGTTAATCGCAGTATTACGTCGATCCTTGCAAGCCGATGGATAGACCGTAGGCATGATTAGAGAACACACGTAGTGTTCCGCGCGCGACGCCCCTCCGTATCTATACCGCTGTCTTTTGTCTATCGCTGACGGTTCTCAGGTGCACTTGCGGAAGCAAACGACAACAAAAGGCCGTAACGTTGAAAATCAGTTATATGTAGATTATTTTAGAATAAAATAAAGAAAGGACAAACGCGCCTTTCAAAGAGAACGAAGACCATCATCACCAGTCCGACGGACTGCAGACATGAACAAATCAAGCAAAAACGAAACAGGCCATCTCAAAATATACAACTCTAAAAATAAAAAAGTAAGTTCGTCAACCAGGATAACCGCAGGTGCATTACAAGAAAGAAGTGTCCGGATAAGATGAGAGGATATTAGGCCCTTTTTGGCCGAAACAGAAGGAACACAGGAGAAAGCATGCATCAGACGCACTCTACGAAGTGAACGTAGGTTAGGAAAAGACGACTATCCTCCAGAAATGGGCAACAGAGAAAAAGCAACCAAATTACGAAAGAAATTAAAAAGAACATCACGGTTAGGATTAACAGCAGCAAAAAGCAAAATCAAAGGAGATTCCAGTAAAGAGAAAAGACGCAGACCAAGCACCGTAGATCCCTTCTGACGCTCTAAAACGCATGCAGGACTGTAGAAGTCTTCCTCAAGTAAGTTTTCTATTATGGAGTCATCCGGCACATCACTTATACCACAGTTAGACTTAAAAACAATCGTTCTATCGTCCATGTATCTCCTTGCCATCCATTTCTCCCCCCCCCATGAAGGCTTCGATCTTATCAATGCAACAGAGTACTCTTTCCACGCGGCAAAAAATCGGGCCCTACCAGGAGAGCATGGACTCCCTTGAGGAAAACCTTCATGCTGTCTGACCATCTTCCCTCGAACTCGAATTACATTCGAAACAAAATCAAGATTAATTATATGAGCCAGCATATCAAGAGGGCAAGAAAGTGCATTCGTATAATTGCAGTGGGAGGATTAAAAAGCAATAGGTTTTAAGTAACGTCTCCGAGAATACCACTTCTCACCCGCTTCTCACCCGCCTGCCTCTCACCCGTCTCTCACCCGCCTTCTCACCCGTTTTAAGTAACGTCTCCCCTCTCACCCGCCTCCTTAATATAAAAAGACTTACGGGTCGGCAACACAACAAAGCGATATCTAGAGGAAGAATGAATGAAATGAACAAAGTCATTCAAATAAGAAAGGAAATCAGCTCTGGGTAGAGAGGGAAAAAATGCTTTGATGTCGTCCACCAGCAGACCAAGTCCACCCCGAGGCCAATACGAATTAGAAGAAACACAAGAGCCACGATCTGCAAGTCTCCCAAACCCTGAATTAAAGATCCCAACCTTATCCTGAAAAGCAAAGACAGAGTCAAAGTCACAATGTGGCGAAAAGTAAGAAAGACAACCATTCAAAGCCTTGCAAAGGAAAGAGAAAATCTCACGTCTGGCGTATCTCTTATAAGATATCGCGGTCGGGACAGTCTTTTATACCATGACCTACGTGCAATGTCCTACAGAGAAAACACGCGTAGAACTCCCTAAGGATCTTTTTCTCTTTGTCAGTCAAGGGTGGCAGCTTCGGATGGTGTGCTCTCTGCTTCTGTTCGTCTGCCCCAGTGCACCGATGTCCATAGGTGCTAGACCAGTGGGATCATATGACATATGACCTCCACCAACGGTCATAGGGGGTGCTTCTCTTGAGGGAAGTGTTTTGAGATGGGTTACTGCTGCAGCAAACGAAACAGATAGGTGAGGAACGATCGAGAGTGCTTCAAATGCTGCTCCTACTGCTACCTTGAGGTTTGCGGGTTTCTTTCTCTTCACCTCCCTCTGGACGTCTTTGGGAAGACCCTTCTCATACTGGTATACTTTATCACTCATGCTCATGTCAGGGATGAAGACCATCTTGGAGATGAAGTTGCTCGTGTATGTCTTAAGATCTGTACCCGACACTCCCGCACGCTTCATCCTATTTAGTTCATCCCGGTGATCATCACGGGTCCTTCTATCCTGAAAATATGTCAGCAGGACAGTTTGGAGCTCCAACTACGTCACAGGCGTGTGTGCATTCTTTTCTGTGAGCTTCACAGCTTTCACTGCATCGCCTTTGAGGTGGTTATCGGCTGTAGTGAGCAGCTGCGCATCGGTCATGTCATGGAAGTCGCAGTACTTCTCACACACCCAGACCTAATCTTCAAATTCCTCAACTGTTCCAGCATAATTGTAAATTGGTTTAATCGCCTTCGCAAAAGCACTGGAAGAAGTAGAATGCAAGTGCCCGAAGATCGCTTTCAGCTTAGCAATTTCTGTAGCCTGAGCTTGGTACAAGGCTTTCAACTCTTCGAATTCTCTGGTGAAACTTTCCATCCTGACAGAGCAAATTTGGTGGTAACGAGGCTCCTGCTATCACGTCTAGCGTAGTGGCTAGCTATACGTTAGCAGACGAGGGCTCATCGAGACAGAGACAGTTAGTCAGATGGAAGGTTTGTCATGCTATGCGTTTGTTATTATTCCCTCATTCATTCTGTTTCTGTTAGTCTGACTCTTATGCAACAGAAACGTGACTGTTGATTCATGTGGCTAAATCATATGTATACAATGATATGTGCGCTTATTTCGATCGCAGCCCCGGAACGACACACACGCGGGCCAGTTCCATCATGCACAATCGATACGCAAAGGCGGGGCGCTCGCTGATGCTCGCACCACCTCCAACATACACGTCACATAACGACTACCCCTAACTTGTGGGCCCTAAGGTAATTTCGTTTTCTAAGCTATTTATACATGCAAAGTATTATAGAGTATTTAAGAGTATTACGCAGACTATGTCCGATCATCTGGCATGACATCCGTGTAAACATTAGTATGTATCAGTATGTATGACCTCTTCAGAGGCTCCTGAGCCGCCCCTTTGCAGGTAAAGTTTCAATTCAAAATAATTTTTATTGCTAGTTTTATTAGTACATTGTATACAAGTAAAATAGCTACAAATATTATGCAATGGGGTCTTTTTTTTTCAAACTTATTAAAGTGTCACAGCATCATCGGTGGCATGCCTGATGCAAAACCCACATTTTTTTAAAAGTTCTTTTATAGCTTTAAAACTACTTAATTTTGCCTTTCATTTTTTTGCCAGTGGGCTTGCCTCTTTTTTGTATGATTTGCATAACTCGGATGACAAACAAACGTTGCATGTCCTGGTGCAAGTTTTTTAGAGCCAAAGTAGTAGCTCACCCGTGTTAACTGTCTCAATTCATTTTATTTTGGTTAATCAAATTCAACTTGCAAGTTAAGTAAAAGTTGAACTCATTAAAATGATTTTTTGAATTTTAAGATTTGAAACACTACAGTTTTTGACAAGTTCAATGTGTGGTTTAAAAAAACTTTAATAGTTAAAGTGAATTAAATAATTGATGTACAGTATTCATTTGATTGAAGAACGATTTTTCACGAGTAACAGGATTGAAAATATATTTCAGCATTTTTAAAAGATTGCACTTCATCACGCGACTTCCGTGTGTGCCTTCAAGTTCAGTTTAGCTTGCGTTCCTGGTAGTACTGCAGTGTGAGGGCTTGCGGCCGGATCTGCGTCGTATGTAAAGTTTCTGGCACCAGATTGTTGCACTCCTCCGTAAGCCTTGCTGGAAAGAGGATACTGAGCAAGATAGGGGGTACCAGGGTAGAAGAGGACCTCTTTGCACAACCCGTGAGCGGAAAGCGGTGCTGCAGAAGGTGGCACGATAGGACGATGATCCGAAAGGCCGGGGGGAAGTTTGGGTCGAAGGTAAGTCTTCTTTTCCCCCTTGTCCAGCAGAGCTCGTTGCTTTGGAAGCAGACGACATACGAGATCCTCCACTCTGTCGGCAGAGGCGGCCTGCAACCAAAATACATGCATTGACGCATGGAAAAGGTGGAAAAGCGCAATGTAGGAAAGACCTGCCAACAGACAAAATCTGTGGAGGAATGACGTGAAGGGAAACAGAGGTGCATGGAAGCGCTTGCACTAAGCGAGTCTGCAAAGACGGCGATGCTTTAGTATTGTTCCAAAAAACCTGGAGCACTCGCAGTACACACAGTGCCTTCCCACAGGAGCGAACAGTTTGACTCAAGAAGAAAAACGTCCAGCTTTTCGGCAAGTAGCTCACAGTTTCTCTGACTGAGTATTTTTTCTTGTCCTTTGCCACCCCCACCCTCACTCCCACCCCTCTCTTTCTTTCTCTCTCCATCTCCCTCCATCTCCCTCTCTCTCCCTCTCCCTCTCCCTCTCTCTCTCTCTCTCACCGTCTCTCTCTCATCCTTGTCACCGACCTCTCGCAAGCCGGCTTTGAGGAAATCCCTGTGACTCAGCAGAGCAGCTGCCCTCATTCTCAGTGTCCTCTTGTCTGCCTTCTCCAAGTCGAACAGCAGGCCTTCTTCCAGATTCAGCAAAGGAGATTCCTGCCTCTTCTCTCCCTCGATCTCCTGAACATACGAGAGAAATGAAGAGGAAAAAATGACATGAGACAGAGAGAAGAAAAGAAGGTCGCAGGTGGAAGGAACAGGCAAAATACATGCAGGTGTTGCAGTGAAGAAAGACAAGGCGCCCAGAAACACATCAACAAAACTCTCTGTTTGAAGAGAGAGCGGCGAGACCAGAGAGCAATCAGAACTACAAGACTGTACATCAAAAAGTAAAGAAGACTGCGGAGACATCACCAGGGTGAAGGAACTTGCTTGTGCTTCTTCTTCTGTCCTAAAGCCGGAGGGAGCTGTCAAGGACAGAACATCCAGATCCAAATTTATGCGTTCATTAGAATCCTTTAGTCTATCTACCTATCTGGACACATGCATGCTCACCGTCAATGATCTGGCGGTTAGTGGTGTCCTCTTCTCCTTTTCCTTCTCTGCCTCCTGGCGTCTCCGTTCGAGAAACGCCTCCACAGCCCGAGTGCGCAATTGGAAGATCGGCGCCATAGAGGAGACCCCGGTGGCCCCCAGTCTGGAGGGCTCAAAGAGGAGGTCTGGCAGTGGAGCGAAGGTGGGGGGGATCGTGTGCCTGAACGAACGAACGAACGAACAGACGATTGTATGCAGGGGAGCAGACAGAAAGGGAATGAGACGGCATGCAGGGCACGAAAGTTCATTCGAATACCGATTGATTGATTGATTGATTGGCATATGAGAGGAGACTTTGGCTGGAGTGACCGGAAACTGGGTTGATGATTCATGGGTGGGTACTAGCCTGTTTTCCTTTTTCTTTCGTACCAAGAATGAAAGACTCGTTGTGTTGCCTCTTCGTCTTTCTGTAAGAGAGATGAAGTTGGAGATGGAGATGAAGCATCAGAGCAGGACCAGGAAAGAGACGGACAACAAAAGATAGGCAGGGCAGGGCAATAGCACGAACACGTGAGGAACGAAGCGGCCAGCGTGGACTGCAGTGATCAGACAAAAAAAAAGATGGCCGGATGAGCAAAACAACCATGCAGACGAAGCCGAATTCAGCGACAGACCTCGAGACTGAGTGCACAGGTAGGACAGAGAAGACCTGAGATGGCCGAACGTTGAAAGTTTTGATGTTCAGAAGAGCTGCAAAGAAAAAAGCAGAGAAGAATCAGAAAGACGGAGGCAGACAGACAAGGCAGAGCAGGCGAAGAGGCTGCTAGGGGCGTGCATGATGACAGAAGGACGGGAGGGCCAAAGGAATGAGAAGGTGGACGCAGCAGAGAAAGGTCGAGAGAGAGAGGAGAATCGGAAGAGACAATGCAAGAATGGATGGGGAAAAAGAATGGAAGACGGCGGACACGTCTGATGTCACTTTGAATATCAGTAAAGTGAAGCTGAATGCAACTGCCAGAACGAAGAGCAGGAACAGACGTCCATTCTTATGCTTGCAAAAAACCAAATATGTGAATAATCGGCCATGATCCAACCCGACTGACTGACGTATCAACTGCCGCACATGGTCTTGCATTTCCTTCAATGCCAATTTTCGGGGGTCAGTGCCTCCGTCGGCTCGGGAAAGTTTGAGGTTCTCCGGCGTGGCATAGCTCGGAAGAGGAATTCCGTGTGCTGAGTAGAACTGAGGTCCCCATATGCCCCCCTTCTGTTGGAGGTCTTTCTTGAGATCAATGCACATCGCAGCGTCTCTCCTCTTCTCATGGATAGTCTGACGGACTTCATCTGAAACTTCCACGGCGCTCAAAATCAAGCAAGGGTCCAGGAAGGGGAAGGCTGGAGGAGGGTGGAGGAAAGGGGGAAGTTTGGAGGGTCCTGCTAGGCCATCAAGGAAGAAGCTGGAGGGTTTTGGAGAGGTCACACACCAGATTACCTCCTTGGGAAGTCGATCGGCTGCAGGCACACACAGAGAGAGGGATCAATCAACAATGAGCAGACAATCATGGGATTCAGAAGGGAAAGAGAAAGAAGCAAACAGTCCCAAATACAGACAACAGTGTGTAGAAAGTCTGGTAGCGGAGCCTGCCATTAACCCGGCAAAGAGGTTCACATCCTCTCTCGATATGCCGATGTCTCCAGATTCTCTGCTGTCATTGCCGATTGTCGAATCGAATGCAGAGGCGGCTATATGTCCGTTGACACTGATTGACTGAGTGACGTGTTGACCTTCTGCCTTAATTACTGCATGCTCTATCGGCTGACTTCTCAAAGGACGGAACAAGGAATTGCCCCCGAAGCTGAAGTAAGAGGAGTCTGCAGCTCTAGGAGCGTCAAATGCTTTGTTGGCCCAGGCGTCCCCATCAACGTCAGCCTCCCTTCTCGCACGTCTCTTGCCTGCCTCATAATCTGCATTGTCATCCGACTCCCACAGCAGCAAAGCGCCTTCTTCCTCCCCTCCCCATACATTCGCATCTCGCCAAACTGCATCTCTCCACAATTCTCCTGTAGTCCTCCTCCCCCTGTCTTCACTCTTTTCCTCATCGTTTCCACAGGAAGAGGAGGAGGAGGGGAAAGGAATCTTGGAGTCGTCCCCTTTCGGACAATAGAAGGGGGCGAATCTGTATGCCCTCTCTGACCCCAAATCGCCGAAAGGGGCCCCACTCGAAGAGGAAGAGGAGGGCCCAAAGGATTGATCGCCTAAAGGAAGGGGGGTGAAGGAGAGCAGACTTGGGAGCTGGGCAGAGATGCTGGAGGGTGCTGTCTGGTCGTCAGATGCGGAGGAGGCAGGATCACTTCTTTCGCCCTCCCTTCCCTGGTCCCTTTCTGCCGGTGCGCTTTCTGCCCCTGCAGCCTCTTCACCTCCGAGTCCTCTCAGGGCTCCTTCCCCTTCTTTCCCCTGACCGCCGAGAACGTCGAAAAGATCATCCAGCCCCGTGTCAGGAGGATCGCACGGAGATAAGTCTGGGAGGAGAAGCGACAGATGTCTCATGTGCTGCGTGACGAATGCGACCAGACACCCCCCAACCCGCCCTTCTGGCACCGGCTGCAGTGTGTCACAGCAAGAGTCACTCCTCTGCAGAGAGGAACGAGCGAGGCGCGCGTACCCGTCTTCTGCCTCCTCTGTCTCGTTCGTCTCTGGAGGTAGTTGCACAGGGGGGTGTTTTGCGTGTCTCAAGAACGTTGGCTTTGCACACTCGAGCAAATCCTCCAGTTCGAGCCTGACCCTTCTCCACCTTCTCCGAGAAACGTCGAGAGAGGAGGACTGGTGGACAGCCTCCACACTTCGGGGCTCCTTGTGGAGCCACCAGAGGGACCTGGCACGTGGAAGGAATTTGTAAATGGAATGCGATTGTGCACAAAGAATCGAATTGTCATTTGTTTCTTCTTCATGAGAAAACGTACATGTGGAGAATTCAGGCAAGTGATTGGATAGATTTGTGCTATTATGCATGCTTACTTGTGATTATTCGTGCAAACGTAAGAGAGCTTTTTTTAGCCAGATGAGCCATCGATCACAAGGAGGCAAAAAGGCCAAACGGCGCAAAATTGAGGGAAGCGAGATGAGGCTACGAAGAAAACCTTTCTGCCGACAAGTCGACACACACAAGCGGACTCGAAAACACCGATGAAGACTATGAGAACATTCCTTCCTATTGTGAGAGAGGGTTCTTCCGAATTGTTCCGGCACACTGCACTCAGAATCAGCAAAGATACAAATGCTTTTTTTTTCTCCGCTTGTGCTACCTTCTTCAGCAAGAAAACTGCACCTCATGGCACCGACTGACTCTTGAAGGCAGTGATTGACAGAGAGCAGTTTTGTGTCTTCAACTGTTCTCAGTCTCTCCACTCCCCTCACAAAAAAGTCAGAGAGAAGATTACTGCGTTCCCTGGGGAGCGGGAGTCTCGAACGGATTTCCTTCCAAGATTCTTCCACAGGCGTTGACGCAGAGGGCAGCTCACCCGCCCCTCCGTGATCTCTCTCCCGTCCCCCGTCTCCGCCCCCTGAGACAGTATCAAGAACCCCCGAGAGATCCGCCATACCTCCATCAGCCGGTCTCTCTTCCACGAGCCTCTCGAATCTAGCGGCAATGCGCACCATGTTCAGCATCTGCAGGTCAGCATTTGAAGAAAGAAAACAAGGGCATTCTGTGAAAGAAAGCCTTGATTGGCTCTGTATGTATGCGCCCTTTCTTTATTTTTTCAGGGCTGGCCAGCCAACACTCTACTTGGACAACCCAAAGAGCAAATGAACAAAAATAAAATACACGAATGCAAACGGAACACGCAAAATAGGACGACATAGAACGATCACAAGAGTCACAAGAAACTTCCACATGTCTCTCTTTAACACAAATGGATGGTCAGACCAACCAAGGGATCAACAAGTAATCAAGGAAGGAAAGAGGCTGTGCAATCAAATAGACCCATTCACCTTCTTCAGAGTGTCCACCAGCTGCGGACACCTGCCGAGGCTCAATCTGTCTCGTTGCCTGGCTTTTCTCTCGTTCCTCCAAGCTTCGGCTATGCATGCAGACCGCATTTTTTCCTTTCTTTCCTCCT
Organism: Chromera velia; assembly: GCA_018398765.1. Lineage (NCBI taxonomy): Eukaryota > Chromeraceae > Chromera > Chromera velia. Next base: position 13,681 of record JAHBMJ010001650.1, read on the forward strand.
CCTTTTCGTCTTCCTTTTTGTCCTCACGCCTCCCCCTTCCCCCCCCTTCGGGTCGACCCCTGACTGAGCCTGCAGCTGAAGGCGGGGCCTCTGGTTCTGCCTCTGTCTCGTCCCCTCTGTGAGTGTGCGTTGCAACTGAGTGCTCCTCCAGTTCCGATCCTTTGCCTCCCAACCGTTTCTTCAAATTCTCATCTGAGTATTGGGGAAGAGAATTTTCTGGAAGGTCCTCAGGTTCCTCTTCAGGGTCGTTCCACACGACGTAGAGGTCCCCTTCCTCCTCTAACAAAGAGCGGGACCCTTCTTGCGCTCCCCCCTTTTTGTTTTTGGAAGGTTCATCCTCTATCTTTTTCTGTCCGTGATGACCCTTCTTGGACTGGTTCGGCTTCAGAGGGGGAGTCTGTTTTTTCAACCCCTTCTCGATCCTCCACTGGCCTAAGACTGCCAGGGTTTCGGCTTGGAGGGCTCTCCCCTGAGGTTGCAATCGCCTCTTTTCTTGCTCGATCGCTTCAGTCAGACAGACTGCGCAGTGGGACGCGTGTTTTCTGTTCGTGTGTCGATGAGCCGAGCCAAAGGATTGACTCGGGTCCACTGGAGCATCAATGAAGAGATCAGCGCGTTCTTCGTCTTCTTCTTCTTCTTCCTCGTATAGATCAGGTGGGCAGTCCTCAGGGGGGGGGGAGACTTGAGGGTCGGGGGGGAAACGAACTCCTTCCGACCAGAGATTGGGGAGGCTTCGGGGGTTTACAGGCGGTTCTTTAACAAAGGGACGGGATAGATGACTGGAGAGAAAGTAAGGGGGACGCATTGATTGCTCGGCCCCTTTCCTTTTTTGTGGAGCTTGAAACTTGTCATATGAAACTTCCGGCACTGGGGGGGACGCTGGCAGGTTGAACTTTTTTCTCTCAGGGGAAAGAGGAAGAAAAGAGGGAGGAAGACCATTCATCTTCGGAAACCGTTTGCCCCCCGTCCCCCCACCGTTTGTCTTCATATTGATACGGTCAATGAAAGCTTCTGAATCTGCACGTGTGAGGATCGTCTCTCCTGTATCCCCTGCGGCGCCTAATTGAGAACCCGAACCGATAGGCCGCATTTTTCGAAAAGGCCACGCCGGCAGCCCCCCTTTCAACCTTGCCGCCTCAGCCATGCACGAGGAGGCTGCCCCGAAGGACGCGTGGCCCTGTTGCAGGGGGGGCAGCACCGCCACGCTCTTGCTGCGAGACGGCCCTGTGGCTCCATAGTTGAGCACCATCCAGTCAGGCTCCAGCGTCTTCACAGAGATACCCTCAGGAGGGGGGGTGGAGAGACGACTGGGGGCCATGCGGGGTGCCTCTGTCCCTGCATGTAAGAGCCAGGGAACAGCAGCAGCACACGAACATGCAGAGGTCATTCAATGACATGCACATGCAGTCAGGAGCTTCGCCGGACAGTGAGTGACTCTTGATGTGAAAGCGGGGACATCGACGGGCAGGCACGCCCTATTTTAGAGAGACAGGCGAAATGGTGACTTTTCAGGCTTTGCAAGTCGAGCAGAGGCACAATGGAGCCATGAAAATAAGGAGGGTGCGGATAGCAACTTGCTTAGTCTAAGGCGAAATGCAGCCTGGGCCATCAGACATAGGAGGCTCCACCATTCACTCATGCAGACAGAGAAAGGCAGAAGGACATAGCTGACTGTGCGACCGCAGAATGGAGCACGGCATGCGCGACAAGGGAAAGGTACGCTGAGCGAAGGCCCGTCTACAGGCATCCATTTCTGGATATGAAATGCATGCATCGCATATGCACTGTCAACATTGACTCACCAAAGTACAGTCTCTCTGCCTCGGCAAGTCGCTGGAACTGCCGGCTCAAGCTGTCTGTCTTTCGCTGGTCCTTCGCCATTTTCTTTTGTGGTCTTCGCTGCTTGCAGACTTATGCAATCATACCGTCGCGACACATAATCGAATCAACGTACGTCAGGAGACAGTGTCTGTACAGCGCTCATCTTGAGTGAATTGCATGCTTCTTTTGCAAAGCAAACAAAAATGATCAGAAACCTGAATGGATCATCAGTATGATCCAGTAGAAAAGACTGAATTGACAGACTGCATGGTCAATCATCTCTGCAGGTGTATTCAGAGTCTGGATTATCAGGACAATCAATATATTCGATCATACACTGCATGAAGAAGAACAAAAATGCATGCATGGAGCCGGTTGGGGACGCGTATATGCAGAGCTCGATCATATAGATCTATTAATTTCTCCGCGTCGCGTGCTCCGCGCGCGGCGGCCCTGCATGCATGGCGCGGACTCTGCATGCATGGGCATGCGAGACTGCCATGAGACTATATGAGACTGCCATGCACTGAGCCGTCTCCATGCCGTCTCCTCCATGCATCCGCCATCTCCAGACATTTCCAGGTATCTCCAGTCACCTTGCTCCCTCGATATCATTCCGACACAGAAATTCGGAATTCTTCTACACGCCATTTTAATCTACCAGGGGGGCCCATCTTCAACGTTTCCTCGAGTTAGATAATGAGCTTTGCCTGAGTGTAACCGGGACCGCCTATCCATCTAAGGGAATTAAGTCTCGACCCATGTCATCAAGCGACCGCCCTCGTCTAGATGTGAGTGCAATAAAGGTAGAACCCAATGAGTGCCCCGTGAACAGTGAACTTCATTTAAGTTTGGCTTTCACTTCTGACAAGCCCCTTTCGAATGCTCGATGGAGGGTTTCGTATGTTGTTGACACCGTCTACAAGCGAAAGAAGATCGCTCTTGGAGAGACGGAAGCAACCTCTGTACCGGCACAGGAACACACGGAAATGAAATTCCACGTGTCCCGAGTGCCCACTGAGGGCCTGACGGAGGAGGTCCTGGCAAACGCAGGGTCAGTTTTGGGTCGACGTTAGTTGGGGTGCAGGGACGTATCCTCAGACTTCTCGAGCCTACCCCGTTCAGAATCAGGAGGCAGGGACCGAGGCGGTGTCACAGGGAGGCAGGAAGAATTTCAGGAGATTTTGCTGGAAGGAAGGAAGGAAGGAAGGAAGAAAGGAAGGAAGGAAGGAACATGTATTTCCGATCATGTGAGAGAGATGAGGTCTGTAGAAGAACATCAAGGAAGGAAGATAGATGAGGTCTGTAGAAGAACATCAAGGAAGGAAGATAGATGAGGTCTGTAGAAGAACATCAAGGAAGGAAGATAGATGGGGTCTGTAGAAGAACATCAAGGAAGGAAGATAGATGAGGTCTGTAGAAGAACATCAAGGAAGGAAGATAGATGAGGTCTGTAGAAGAACATCAAGGAAGGAAGATTCGACATGCACTGATGCACACATGCAAGCAAGGGTCTGGTCTGGGATGATTCCGACAGAGCGAACGCACAGAAGCGGTTGTCAACGTGTCCGTCTATGTGCAGATTGTTGATAGCGACATTAGTCGTTGGGGAGGAGGAAGAAGAAGTGTGCGACATCAAGATGGTCAGCTCATCACGTGGACATGGGCAACGTAAGAATGCAAGTCTCCAACAGTTCCTCCCATGCTTTTCACACTGGTTCTGCTTCAAGAAAACCGCACGCTCTTTCGGTTTCGGTTAGCCTTTCGGTTCTCTGCCTTTCACTCTCGGTCACTGTCCTACACTTCCGTGCGACGGTTTGCCATTTTTCGCCCTGCATGCAGCGATGATCCTCATACCCCGAGAATGATACTTGCAAGTGTGAATGGCAAATTGACGAAGTCACAGGTTGACAAACAAACAGACTGACTAACTGATGGACTTGCTGACTCGCCGGGTGACTGGCTCGCTGGGTGGCTGGCCATCCGTTTTTTTCTTTGTTCGTGTTTCTTCAAAGGCAGGCAGACAGACAGACAGACAGACAGACAGAAAGACACGCACAAAAAGAATTCGGGGCCGGGGGAGAGGGGAGAGAGAGGGGGGGGGCGGGGAGGGAGGGAGGGAGAAAGGAAGCAAAGAGCCAAGAAAAAAGGTAATCAAGCGAGAGAGAGAGAGAGAGAGAGAGAGAGAGAGAGAAAGACAGACAGACAGACAGACAGACAGAAAGAAAGAAAGAAAGAAAGAAAGAAACTGCAAAAGAGGAGGAAACTTCAGGAGACCCGTATGTACGTCTGGTCGTCAAGCTAAGAATTCAATTAATCTGGATAAAGGCATCTACCGTGCAAGGTTCGCAAAGCATGTGCAGCATTTCATTCCTCTTTCCGCCCTTTGCAGGTAACGCAGGTCGAGAAAGACGACAGTGGGATCCTGGTCCGCAATGTTTTCAATCCCTTGTTGTGACAAGATAGACTTAAAGCAAATTCCTAGGCAAATTCCAAAGCAAATTTTATTATTGAGTCAGATTTACACAGTACGGTTAGGAGTAACGAAAGTAGGATGGTTACTAGGCGGCCACTAGGCCGCCCGGTTACCAATTTTGAGGTTACGGTAGTAATGTTCCGATCATAGTGGTAGTAGCTAAAAACAGGCAAATTTGGTCACATTCTGAGTCAAACTTAACATACAAAACCAATTTCAGACTAGTAAAAATCATATTTTTGACATTCATTAAAAGTTCATTCTAGTAAAACTCAATGTTCATCATTTTATGACTGAACTATAACCACTATCTCATTATGTATAGCCTATATATTATTTGAGTATGATCATTTTAGGGCTTTGAATAGTTAATGAGTTAAGTGGTTAGGCTTTAAAATAGGTTTTGCAACTGTTTTTACCCGAGTTTTTCCTTGAAGTACCATGGTAGTGGTACACACCTTCAAGTTCGCTGGTTACCATCTCATGGTTACCAAACTGACAGTAACTCGCTACTGGCTAAAAGGGGCCAGTAGTAACTCCTAACTGTACTCTGTAGTCAGATTGACAGCAACTTTATAACTAGTAGCCGTATAAGCAAATTTAATTGAACTTGCAAAAAGTAAGCTGCAATTGGTAACGCTGGGGATTTCTCATATATAAAATTCGATCACTTTTAAAACTGAAATATTATGTTAACACTAGCGGGAAATCTTGAAGTAACTTCTACTATATATAGTAACTGAATATCTCTAAAAAAATCTAATAACTTTTAGAAAAAGCGACAGAGGGCTTCAAACAATGGAAGGTGCAATGGGCAGACATAGGTAGAGAGAGTTTTGGGGGGGTTGACAATATGGGTGAGTTTGTAGCCCCAGTTCGAGACTTACAGACATGCAGCACAACGTCAGAAAGAAGGAGGCATAGGCACATGGCTGAACATGATTCCAAGGGAGAACGATAATGCTAATTTTTCCCCTTTAGAATTTAGGGATGCTATGGCTTTGCATCTCGGAGCTGAGTTGATGGATGCACCTGAAAGGTGTGATGGCTATGGGCAAGTATGGAGCACCCGACATGCAGAGGCATGTAAGAGGGGGGGGTTAATACATAGAAGGCATGATGAGGCAGTGACTGTCACTGTGTTGGCACTGAAAGCAACTATAAGCGTTCAATTGTTGCTTGAAGAGGTATGAAGAGGCAGAGTTTTAGGCCACTCTCCATGCAGTGATCCAAAGTGATCCGAAGGAGGGGGGAGGAGAGGAGAGGGTTGCCAGGATTAGAAAAAGATCTAAGGATTCGTTCGCTGTTCAACTCTCAGTGCAACGCAGTCTTTGATGTTCGGCTAGCTGACTGTGATCAGTAGAGCTATCTCCGGCTGAGTGTTGCAGAGATTCTTGTAGATTCTTGCTGCACACAAAAGGCAGAAGAATGGGTTGTACTGGGGAGCGTACGTAGAGGCTCGCACGGATTTCGCACCGTTTGTGGCCTCCACCGATGGGGCACTTGCTCCAGCGGCAATAGCTGTCTTGAGAGTGGCAGTCCATGAAATTTACCAGAGAACGGGGATGTCAGCAACAAGAGTGAGGGGTGCAGTCAAAGCTCGTATGCAAAAAGCGATTCTGCGAGTGTCCGTCTACTACATGCGGGGGGAGCGGCGATCTCGCAGACAGACAGTGGAGGGGTGTTTCAGTTTAGCAGGATCGATTGCAGCAATACAGGCCCCTAGAGATGATGGTGACTGGGCTTAGGCCCTTAGGCAGGCCTAGCATTTGCATCTAATAAAAACAAGCATAAAATATATTAAAATATAGTGTCAAAAAAAAAAAAAACTATCGCCAACTTGCCCGATCGTTGCCCTATTGCCTCGGGGGGCAGCTCAGCTCTGCTGAGATCAGCCGAGAGGCCCTGAGATCGCACGCATCCGCATAACGCATTTTTTTATTTTTTGGGGGGGGATTCGGTTCTGTCTCCGTCACGGTCGATGTCGCCCAAATTCCATAATATGCCCCTCAAGCAATTAACTCGCATGGAGCTGCGATCGCATTATGATATTATATACATACTTCGCTCTTCATGATACGTGCCCCTCAAGTAACTTGCACGGAGTTAATTGTATATGTGTTTATACGCAGTCCCGAAAAGCATATTTTACGCACGTTGCCATGGCCCCCGCCATTTGCCCATGCATGCATTGCAGGTAAGACATGCCCAAGCCTCTGATGGTTTTCATCATGCAATCAAATTATAGCCGACCCCCTAAGTGGCCCCCCGAGGCACTCACCCAACTGGTTGGGTGTATCCCATATATATATAGCTATATAGCTGGGCACAACGAATCGACAACGATGTCAAATCGATCAGCGATTGATCTGACATGACTGTCAGATCTTGGCATAACGATTCTGTACAATATCGATCTACAACAACTGCACATGTTGATGCATATTGATATATACAATTGATGTGATTATTGTCACGCACATGCAAACGACGTTTTCAATATTCAGTCCGACCCACAAACCGTGACATCGATGTTTCGACACGTCAAGGCCTGAACTTTCTCCCTGGCTTTGGGTCTGGTCATCATGGGCCCTTCTGCTAGGCTCTATACTTCCTTTTCCTCTACGTGTCAGTCAGTTTGCGCTTCTGCTTCTTTCTGTATCTCTCCATCTCTCTGGCCCTCTCCATATCTTTCACATTCCCTCTCCCGTCCGTCCGTGCGTGTCAGTGTGAGTGTAAGTAAATAAGTAAGTAAGTAAGTACATATGTGTGGGTGGCCGGCGGTGAGAAGGAATTCAGCAGAAGAGAAGGACAGAAGTCAGAAAGGGGATTCCGAAGCACAAAGAGAGGAAAAGCTAATCTTAACCCCAAAGGGGATCGATTTTTCCTTCACAGGAAAGCGCAGGTTGTTTTTGAGAGTTTACGCTGTTGACAAGTACTCTCACGTTACGGTGGCCGTCACGTCTGTCCTTCGATCACTCGAGAGTGTCTCCATCGCGCCCCTGCCCCCTTTTATGTGTAGTCATATCTGTGGGTCTGGGGAGTGGTAGTGCAGTCTCGTGTGAGAGATGAAGCAGTGAATGGTGAAAACGCTTGGGTTGTAGTTCCCTCGATGTTTTCAGGTTCAGATTAACTGCTTTCCAGCTTTTTTGCTTCGTTCCTAGAGATAAAGAGTCAACGGAAAATAAAGAGAAGAAGAAAAAAGAAAGCCGACAAGTGAATGCAAGTAAGACAAACAAGGAAAGGGGGAAAAAAACGAACGAATGAAAGAAAGAAAGAAAGAAAGAAAGAAAGAAAGAACGAAAGAAAGAGAAAACAAGAAAGATAAGGAAGGATGAAAGGAAAGAAGGAGGCATGGAACAAAGAATGGAAGGAAGAAAGGAAAGAAGAAAATAGGAATAAAGATAGGAAAAAAGACAAGTTGAACGGGAGGGAAGAAGAGACAGAAAGGAACTAGTAGAAAAAGAGAGAAAGGGCTAGAGGCATGACTGGCCTACAGAGTGGTGTTGCTTTCCCTTTTGTGCTGTTCCTTCCAACCCACTCATCCCTTTGTCGAAGGAAAGGAGTCAGGCCGGATAGCCGGTAGACATCACTAGGACACAATAGAAGAAGAGAATCTGGTTTTGATTGACTCGCCCTAAGGCTTCAAGTTTCGTTTCCTTGTACTAAATTGTTCATCATTTGCATTGATTCATTTGCGCCTTTTTGTTGCTCTCTTCCCTTGTCCCTGCCGCCCTTTGTTTTTCTGCAAGGTTGCAGGGCAGAATGGGGGAGGGAGACGTACATTGCGGCTTCTGAGTGGTGGTTAGGGACTTTTCTCGCCCTTCCTCTCCGGCCGGCAGCATTCCTTGTGGGGGCCTGAACTTGTGAAGCTTTGGATCCGGTCGTTGTGGGCCGTTCTGCTGGGCTCTCTGCTTCTTTTTCCTCCATGTATCAGTCAGTTTGCACTTCTGCTTCTTTCTGTATCTCTCCATCTCTCTGGTTCTTTTCTCCCTGTAGCATTACCTACAATGCTGACCTCCCTTAGTTCGCTTTCCGTTTCCGCTCTCAGCTCCACAGGGGGAGGAGTGAGTAAGTGAATGGGCGAGTGTCACTGAGTGAATGTCAGAAAAACTGAAGCCTGCAGGTGAAAGAGGCACGGCCAGTGAAAACGTGGAGTGATTCCGAGTGAAAAAAGGAGTAAAAGAGTGAAAGAGTGAGTGAAAGAGTGACTGGGCGAAGCGGGGGAGGAGAAAGAGGAAAGGTGTTCCTAGGATTGTTCTTTCTCTTCTTAAAACAACGGCTAAGAACGCTTTGGTCTTTACTTTTCAGAAACTTTCGGGGCACGAAGTTATGTATACTGAAGTCTAGACTGAAGCGAACTGAAGGGAAGTGAACTAGGATGTGAAGTGAAATAAGTGAAGCTTTTGAGGTGAAAGCTCGTGCAATTAACATTTATATTATGCTATGCTATACTAATCAAGAAGCCGGTGTACGTAACTTCATTTCATGTATTTTTGCATGTATTTGCATCGTCCTAGTACACTAATAAATCATTTATCATTCGTTACTTAATTGATATGAATATGTTATAATTTAATATTATTCTAATACATACACAGATATATATATATATATATATATATATATATATTTGTATATGTATATTTTAGTTGAATTTTTAAAGTTATGGATCAAAACTGTTGTGAGGAGTGTAAGGTGTTATCATCCTTTTTTTTGAATTTCTTTTGTGTTCTTTTATATGGTGGGGCCTGGAAGCCTTTTTAACAAAGTTTTTATAGAGTCTGCCGAAGCGTTTTCCTAGTGATCAACAAGTTTGAGCAGCAAGGAAAATGAAACCATATTCATTCAGAGAGCTTTAAACCGCAGTCTTCACTCTTGCGCGCTGAACTACAGGTTGAGCCCCCACTGAACCATGTACTTGCAGGTTTTCAGTGACCTTCTCACTTTGAGACCATCACTCACGGCATAATTAACATGAAAACAAAATTGCGATATTCGACCGCATTGCACAAGTAGAAATTCACCTAAAAGAAAATTCAGGCTGCTCAGTCAATCAAACAAAGGCAGAGAAACATTCGTTTCCTAGGTCGTTTCTTTCTCATTCAGGGAGAAGGATATCATAGTGATCGTTGCCCCCTTTATCTGCCCTCCACCATAAAAAAATCTTTTTCTTCATTTCTTTTTTTCCGAGCACGCACAGTCGCCTGTACACATTTGTTTCCTTCGCAAAAATATGGATTCTGACATCTTTCATGAAGGAGAAACAGATCATCTCAACATACCCCCCCCACAGCTGTCTCATGCCAACCTTGCTTTCAAGAGCAAGCGCGTATCTCTGGACATTCGCATGTCTCTCACCCCCACTGAGGCCATCCCCCTGATCCATGAACCCATAACTTTTGACGTCTTCAGCAGAGGAGAGAGAAATTCACCCCTTTTCTCCGCCGATAGGCGTGCCAAAGATAGCCAAAAACTAATGTACCACTTTCTCCGACAGTGCGGATGAAGTGGGTGATTGGATGGTCAAGTATCTTCGCGCCCCCCTATTTGAGCGTAGTGGTGAAACAGCAATATTTGGTCTGATGGTTGAAGACAATGATGTGACTCGTTTCAAAAATATTCTTCGAGTTGCAGACATCTCTAACTTTGAGAAGATTCGGAGAGAGAAGATAACGATGCCAGCGGGCAACAAAGGCTTTATAGGGGGGTGGGCAGAGGTTCCCCTCAAAGTGGTTGAAGTGTTGGAAGAAGGCAACGTGCGTGTTCTATGACCGTTCAAACAAGTTCAATCATAGATATATACTATAAATTTAAACATAAAAATTTTAAGTAAAAAACGTACGAAATAATGTAAAATATACTAAGAAATAGTAGAAGAAATGACTAGAAAAATATAGACTTAGAAGCTAAAGATATATATTGAGTAAAAAAAAAGTTTTTGTGAACAACTGTAAGTATTTTAAAAAAACTCGTTCGGGTTTTAGAAGCTCAAAACCGGTCTTAAATTGTTTGGGCCTCTTTTAGTTTTTGCAAAGGGGGTATTTTTGTAAATAGATTTTATTCGAGGGTTTTTTCATTTTTTTTTTTAGAGTTTTTTTTTTTTTTAATGGCCTACGCCTAGGCGTTTTCCCCTTAATTCTGAACATATAAATTTTAATATGTATAGTCTTTGTTATCTAAACCTTTTGTCTAGTCTTTAGTCACTTAATGTTCACTCGCAGTCTAGCTCGCAGTCACTATCATCATAAAGGGCCTGAATTCCTGCGACTCCCCCAGTAGTACTGAATGAAGCTTCCTCCCTCTGAGCTTTTAGCTTTCTCTCCCCCCTCATGCAGTACACTGATGCTCTGATAACTGCAAGTTGCATCCGTGCTTTGATAGCTCCTGTCACCCTGGATCTTGTTATACCCGTTCTCTCCGAAATTCTATATACCGCCCGTCCCAAGCCTGCAAAGGCCCTAGGAGCAAACGCTCCATCTGTTGAACAAATAAAGGGAGCAAAGTCTGCCTGTTGCTTAACACATTCCTTTCAGTGTTTTCCAATCTTCTCACTCTCATGCTTTTCCAAAGTCTCTTCAACCATTTACTTCAAATACGACTTTTGATCATAATCTGCTACTCTGATATCAAGGATTACATTCTTTTGTACATTGAACAACGACCGCACTCTCAAATCCCCTTTAAGCCCATCTGGCCCCCCTTTCTCCCAATTCCTTCTCCGGACGTCGTACACCACACTGTCAGCCCCGCTTCCTCCAAAATGGCTTTCAACCGCTTTCAACACCATCACCACCTCATAACCTCCCTAAACTTAAGTGCCACTTGAAAAAATATAATCAAGATCATCTCTATCTGCGGCATCTTTTTTCAAGAGACCGTCCACGCCTGCGGCGTAGACGGTCAAGACACCGTCCAGATATGCAGCTTTCGCTTTCAAGATACCATAAATGATCCGCGCCTGCGGTACGGACTTTCAAGCTTATCCAAAAATGCGGCCTGAACTTTCAAGTGGTAGTTAGGTTTAGGGAGGTCCACCTCATCGTGACGTCTGGTCACTAACTCCCCTTAATTCTTGTTTTGAAAGTATAGTCGGTTATAGTCGCTTGAAGACGGGCGGTATCTTATAAAATCGGTACCACTTTCATAACAGGTTTTCATCTGCAAAAGAAAAGGAGGAGAGAGAGCGAAGATGCAAACTGTATGGACCCCATGAAACGTCATCTAGGTCCCAACCTTCTATAACCTTCTACAATCTAGAGATCTTAGAATTGATCTTAGTTAGTAGAAGGTACCTAGTCTGTCTGACAAGAATGTCGTACATTGCCGTACATTGTCGTACGTCACTGCCGGGCTGGGCCCGACAATGTACGCGACAATGGCCTGGCCCGGCAGCTTAGACACATGCACGATCATGCACCCTCTCACTCTCAGTCACTCTCAGTAGAGATGCCAAAAGTTCCTTCTGTCTTTCTCTTCGCAGCTGAGTTCACTTCTTTTATTCTATACGTACTTCCGTCAGAAAGCCTAGAGAGATTTTCGATGGGCTCAATGCGGCTCGAGTGATGGCACGTGCTGATCCAGCGTGAGAAGACCTTCCGCACTTTGTTTGGTTGTGCGGATAGCTCGTTTGTAGAGTGTCGACGTGAAAGTTAGAGAAAGTTTGTGTGGAGCAGACGGGAAGGCAAACAGGAATGGGAGGAGCTCCTTCACGGCCGCGGGGTGACTTCAGTCCTGAAGCCCTTGCGAAGACTCCACAGCCGTATGAATCGGATCCTGGTTAGTAAGAAAATCACCTGAATCATCTTGTTTGACCCGCCGTCTCCTAGGTTGATATTCTTCAATCGGATTTGTTTTTTTTCTGCTTGGTGTGTATGTGCAGACTTCGGGTGGAGGGAGTTGAAGGAGGAAGTGAGATCCTTGCATGCGGACCCAAGTCTGCCTGAATATGGCAACGAGAGGAGTGGAGTCACGTGTCAAGCACAAGCGGTGGTGATTGGCATCAACTTGGCTACCCGGTCAACTGCCCTTGCCGAAAAATTTGGAATTTTTGGAAATGAGCAGCAGCAGTCGTTGCACGAAAGCACCAAGGGAAGGACGGATTCCCAGTATGGAAAGGTCGGTGATGTCTTTGCAAGTCGATGTAGGGGAGGGGGTAGGGGGTGGGGGAGGGAGGTGCGTGTGTGTGGTGGTGCACTTCTCCAAACCCCTTCTTTCTTCAGTACTTCCCGAAGACTTCGAGCCCCCAAGCTCCCTTGCATGCCTGCTTCACCTTCGCCCCCCCCATTTTCACTTATCCCTTTTCTGAGATCTTCTTTGTTCCTGTGGCCTGATCTTTCCCTCCCCTTTGGATCTCTGGGCTCAGCTGTCCCTCTCACTTTATCCTGATCCGGGGAAAAGGCGCACTCTGTCTGTCTGGATGTTTGCACACCATCAAGAGGACCTCATTCTCCATCGAGCTATCTTCAGTCTGCCTGTATGTGAGAGAAGCACAGAAAAGAAGCAGAGAAGAACGTGAACAGAAAGTATCCTCGCCTCCGGCACTGCACGTCGGGATTGTTTGCGCCAATTTCTGAAGCACGACCTTGTGCTTTGTTGTCCCCTTTTTCCTTCTTCCTTCTCGAAACTGTTCTGCCTCCCTCGCTGACGGCACTACTCATCTTCTCGCACCCCATCATGCCACTGTCTCTCTTTTCCGCTGGCAAAAACCGTGCAGTCTCTCAGATAGTCTCTCCCTGCCCCCCGCCCACTCACACCCTATCACAATCGGCAAACATTTTTTTCCTTCCGCCATTGAATCGCTTCCTGTTCCTTTCCCCCCCCCCTCTCCTTCGCGTCTATTCTGCAAAACCCTCTCCGCTCTGTTTTTCCGTCGCACAGTTTCCTTTGAGGCAAATGCTTTCCTTCCTTCTGAGGGCCTTTTCCTTCCGCCAAATCTGTGAATGTGGAGGAGACGTAGTTGGGTGTGGGGCGTGTGTAAGAAAGTTTGTTTCACTTTGTCAGCTACTGAAAGTGGGCGGAATCATGAGTTCCCTTCTGGCTGTGCTTGTGTGCTGCCTGCCTGCCTGTGCATGCAGATCTATGAGTTACTTCGTGTGCCTGACATGGGATGGCGGTTGGTTGACATGGTCTTCGGCGACGGGGGGAAGGCGGAGGGGGGCGGGTGCGCGTGCTTCGGGGGCGGGGCAAAGTCGCCTCCTGCTGCTTCACGCAGCGGCGCAAAGGGGGGGCAGGGCGGGGGCAAGAAGGAGGGAGAAGACACGCCATATGTGGCGACTGTGTCTCGTATGTACAGGGACGGGAAGACGTACACAGCCAACATCGGCTGCTTGGGTTGGTTGGTTACCTTCTTTCATTTTTCGTGGGAAGGACAGGGGAGATCGGAGGGTTCGAGAAATCGGTGCAGAGGGTGCTTCACACTTTGTTGAGAACAGAACACGATGATTTGCTCTGCTGCATTTGGTTGTCCGACTGCTTGAGAAAAAAAGGACTTGCAGGCAGCCTTGAGCTCTGAGCTGAGATGGCTTGCCGCCCTTTTCTTGTTCGTGTGTCCCGCCCCCCCCGGACTTTCATCAAACTTTGTTTGCCCCCATGCGCGCTCCCTCCTTTTTTTGGGTGTGTGTATGAGCTAGAGCGAGAGCATTGATGATCGGAGGTTTCGATCTTCTGTCTGTCTGCGCAGGTATGAACACCCACGAACAACTGAAGCGACTCGAAAAGAACACGGACAAGAAAAATGCACTCCCTGTGGTCAGTCAGTCAGTCAGGCAGCAGGGAAGCAGACACTCATGCAGCAGAAAGGCAGTTGGCCCTTTTCTCCGTCTCCCAGTATGTGACGCGTCTTGTATGTATGTCAGCCTCCCTTTCTATTTCTGTCCTT
>JAHBMJ010001651.1:0-26312 GCA_018398765.1 Chromera velia
AAAAAAAACGTTTTGAGCTGCACTGAAATTAACGTTTCACCCCCTTTTACTTCATGCAGAGGTAAACCAATCAGCTGAACATTTTTCCGAAAAGCTCTCAGCAGCTCCCACTACCGATCGATTCGATTCACATTGAAGAAAGTGATCATAAAAAAGAGGAAAAAGAAGTGCCATAAAGCTGAGTGATTGTCACCTCAATTTTGGTACGTGCTCTAACTTTATCGTATCAACAAAAAGTTATATGCAATTTCAAATCTATCAATTTTACGTTCTTAATCTCTATTAGTACTAGAGTGAATCTCAGTGACTAGTGTACATACACTGCCATACAGGCACATTTTTTTTACGGAACTGATAAGTTATAATTTTATATGTATTTTTTTAAATTTTTGAAACACACATCAGAAATGTTCTGATAACTATTATCATAAACTGATAAGTTATAATTTTATATATATTTTTTTAAATTTTTGAAGCACACATCAGAAATGTTCTGATAAGTGATAACTATTGTCATGAGAAAAATGATCAGAGTGACAGTAAGTCTGTGACTCAGTGAGGAACCCTAAGAGGTTAACCTCAAATCTTACCTCAAATATCAAATATTTGAGGTTGAAGCTCAAATCAAATCAAATCAAATCAAATCAAACATGGTCACTAAGTACATTGGTTACCAACAATTGGTAGTAACCAATTTTTGGTAACCAACGGTCTCAGCCATTGCTAAAATAAAGCTAAAAAAAAGTAAATTGCACTGCTGAAATCAAAACATCTTGTCTATCCCTAAGCCCATCCAAAGCTCATTTTTTCTAGTCTTCAATACGGTTGACAATACCAAATGATGATACTATTATCTTTTAATTTTTGCTAAGGGGCAGCGCACTAAAGTTTTTTGGTAACTCAGTTACGTTAAGGGGAGAGGGGGAAAAGGGACGGAGTTACAATTCATTTCAACCTATGGGCAATGAAACAGACCTCTTTCGGAGGGAGTCCTTCCTTACATCACCCCTACAAAACCTCGGGGATTAGGGGGGGGGGGGTTACCAAATTAAATAATAAAAGGGGGGAGGGGGGGGGTCAGCCGCCTAATGTAACTGGGTTACCAAAAATCTTTAGTGCGCTGCCCCTAATCATTAAAACTACTTTCGATCCAGTGCTAGATCCAGCTAGTGATCCCAGTCTACTTCTTTATCTACTAAGTGACACTAGAAGCAACAGTCTAAGTTTTACTTAATTAATTCTATAGCTTAAAAATTAAAATTATAACCTTAAAGTTTCTGTAAATTTAAATGAATAATAATCTGATAAAGAGCTAGATAAATTAAGAGTCAGCGAATAAAGTTTGACAGTCATTTGCTGCATGATTGGTATTGTTGCTTGTTTTTATAATTATCTCCTTACTGATTTGACTGACAGCCGGACTGGACTCAATGACCAAACGACATCAGCTGGACGACCCGTTCAGGCACAGCTGCGAATGCAGCTAGGAATGCATCTACATGTCTCTTCTCTTGATTGGCGCTGGCAGACCACAAGCAACTCACTGGCTCCCCTCATTGACGTTTCTCCACAGTCTTCTTTCTCCATTCTTCTAGATCGCAGGTCACCACCCACCCCATGATGCGGCGACTCGATTCCTCAAAATGGAAAAACGCACAAATAGGCCGGGAGGAAAGACGCAGATGAAGAAAGGCTTCATGGCCTTTCCCCCCCTCTCCCTCTTTCTTTGTATGTTTGGCCGATCGGACGTTCTTCGCACCTCACAGCCATCCGCCTGGTTGGCTGACTGCATCGCAAACAGACCGTTCCGGTACCTCTGTTTCACTCCCCCTTCCAACCCCCCTGTCCTCCCACCGTCTAAGCTAGTTTCTTCCTTCCCCTCCGTTTCCTTTCTCCGTCTGACCGAGAGAGAAAACGAAAGCGAATTCTCTCCCCACTTTGCTCCATCGTTCCATCTCCTCTCGAAGAAGTTTGACGGCTGGTCAACGGCAAGGCAAACAGCCGCGTACCATACCGCCCGGCGTTCCTCGCTCGTTAAGAAAGACAGAGAGACGGTTAACCTGCATGCCTGAGATGGATGAGATCTAACGGCGCAGCATCCACCCATCATCTTTTTCTGTCCTCATCTTCCCACTTGCTTTCCGCTTGCCTGCCGAGGCATATGGGTCCATTCCAGCCTTTCTGCTCCCTCACTGTCCATGCAAACACGAAAGGCGGCTTGTCATTTCAAGCGAGAGAAAGAGAAGGCAAACAGAAGCAAAATCAGGGCACCGGAAGGGAAGAGAGGAGAGACCTTGAGCTTTCTTGAAGGATGGGAAGGGGGGTTGCCGAATCAAAAACTGGGAGGGAAAGGGCGAAACAGGGGAGAGGAAAAGCTCTCTCATCTCTGCTTGACCGGCAACGGGATTCATCTTCTCTTGTTTACAATTTTACAGCAACAGCAAGGAACGGCAAGTCAAGGAACACATCCGAATTTCCTCTCTAGCTCTTTTCTGCTCTGTCCTGTCCTGTCCTGTCCTAATTGATGTCTATGCAACGCTCTAGTCTTGCCTGCTGCCCGTGCACGCGCGGTCACCCTCCAGAGACACTTTCAATCAAATCGCCACAACCGACCGCCATGTGTGTCAGTCCTCTCTCTCACTCTTTCTTTCAACAAACCAAAACAACAATCGACGCAGCAGCACGGCCCCCGACTGAAATTCTCCATCCATCCATCCATCCATCTCACATTTATTATTTCACCGTCACAGCTAGGCCCACACACCAATCTGTAAAAAGCTTAAGGGATAGACAATACGTAATCCCTCTCATGCACGCACACATCTGTCGGTTTTCCTTGTGTCTTGTATCCACCGGAAGCTCTTTAAGAAAGAGAAGACCCCCACAGCATCCAATTCTTCTCTTCTCCTCTCCTCTCGCTCTCTTCACATCCCCCAAATCCAACCCACCCAGCAGGCCCATTCCCGTCCCCTGCAAACAGCTACCGGAAGGAAGGCTTCAGTCCCCAGCAGCCGAGCCCCCCCCCCCAACCCCCCCCTTCCCCCTTTCCAATGAAAGCGGGTGTGCCACGTCTAGTCCCCCCCCACCCCCCCCCTGAACCAAACGAAACGGGCCCATTTAGGGGATATCGTTCAGCCCTGGGATGTCCACCCCGGGCACGGAGAGGTTCACCACAGGGTACTTCAGCAAGTCCAGTGCAAGGACGTCGGGGAAAAAGTACAATGCTCCGATCATCATGAAAGACGTGATGATCAGCCAGATCGTCAACCCAACACCTCCAATCTGAAGACAAAAAACACCAAGTTGGCAGGAATGTATCACAAACGTTGAGGTCGTAGCATGCCCTCATGTGTTCGCCTCTTTATCAAGAAGCAAACCAAAAACATGCAAGACGGACTCTTGAAGCGAACCACTCAAAATCGGTACACGGAGCAACCTCAGAAGATCGTGCAAAGACCAGAAGGAAAAAGAAGTAACAGAATGTGACACACACAATAGACATCGCGGGACTGACTCAAATTCCCGACCGGCACGCTCATGAATCACTGGAGCAAGGAGTGAAGTGACCGAGAGACTAAGAGAGAGACAGACAGACAGACTATATGTTTCTTCTTCTTCTCCCTCCTTTTCTTCATGAACACAACAGACAAAAAGAAAGAACAAAGNACAGACACACAAACAAGCAGACACAGACAGACAGACACAGACGAACAAACAGAGCCTTCCCTTCATTCTCTTCTGTTTTCTTCTTTTCTTTTGGCGCGCTCTCAGTGGAAGGGTACCAGAGCTCCAGGCCTTGAGTCGTACCCTGCGGCCCTTCACTGCCCAGTGCAGGGTTGCCCTCTTGCACTTCCACATTCTTTCCATCTGAACGAGTTCGTTTCTTTTCATTTCCTTTTGCATAGGGACCTTCTACAAGGAGTTCGTTTTCAGCATTCGCCACTTTCTTCTTCTGGGGTTCCCTTTATTTTTGATTTCTTCTTCTGGGGTTCCCTTTTTCAGTCGATGACACAAACAGAAGCAAAATCCCTCTCTACTTGTTGGATCTCTTCTTTTGACCGCCCGTCCAGATGGAAAGAATGCGTGTGCGTGTAGGCATGAGTGTGTGTGTGTGTGTGTGTGTGTGTGTGTGCGTGCTTGTGCGTGTGTGTGCGTGCTTGTGCGTGACTGCTCACAGGTATAAGGACCTGCAAGGAAATACCTCCTTTGAGGAAACGAGAAAAGATAACAGGCTATTCGAAAATAACCAGGAGGATTTCGTCACACGTCGTTGCCATCATATTGGCCATAAGTTGAACTCGCACCCCTTATTGAGGTCTCCGAAGCATTCCGATGCACTCTCCAAAGGGAGAGGATCAGCTACTCCGCCTTGACAGACCTATATCGTCTTTTCTTCACTTCACTTTTTCCGAATCGCTTCCTTTCTTTCGGACAGACAGACAGACAGACAGACAGACTATATGTTTCTTCTTCTTCTCCCTCTTTTTCTTCATGAACACAGACAGACAGACAGACAGACAGACAGACAGACAGACAGACTATATCGCCGTTTCTATTCCTTTTTCTCTTTCTTTCATTCTACAGACAGACAGACTATATGGTTTCAGACAGACTGTATCGTCTTTTCAGACAGACTATATACTTCTTCTTCTTCTTCTTCTTCTCCCTCCTTTTCTTCATGAACAGACATGAACAGACAGACAGACAGACTATATGGTTTCTTTCCATCCCCTTCTTCATGAACACAACAAACAGAGAGGCAGGCAGGCAGGCAGGCAGGCAGGCAGGCAGACAGACAGCAGCCAGCCAGCCAGAGAGACTGAGAGGCAGACTGACCCCGATGGCCTGGATGGCAGTAGGAAGCCCGTCGAATTTCCCTGTGGGGACGAGGAGGTGATCCTTCTCCTTCTCGGGGTCCAGCAGCTCCTTCCAGGTGCGTCCTGGCCATCCCAGAGAGTGATAGAACACCTGCAGGCAGGCAGGCAGGCAGGCAGGCAGGCAGGCAGGAAGAAGACAAGGCAGGAAGACGAAAGAAAGAAAAAGGCTTCAATTGAAAAAATGAAGCAAGGAAGGAGCCCCGATGATCTTTCCGTTGTCGTCTGGCCGTACGAGAAAAACTTATGACCTTTGGAAAAGAGAGACGGATACAGTTTTGTCTCTTTCTTTCCCCCTGTTTACTTACTTGCAAGAGGCCTAAAGACAGAGGTGACAGACTCAATAGGACGCATGGAAGAATCTGGAAGTGACAATCACCTGCTCTTTGCGTGTGCAGTGGGTATCGTGTTGCATCTCTCCCACGTGCTGTTCGTCAGGTGAGAAATGTCTGAACTTGCTTTCTTTCTGAGCAGTGCGTCTTCTTTTCATGCTTTTCCTGTCTCTGAGCAGTGCGTCTTCTACTCATGCTTTTCCTTCCTGTCTCATCGAAACACAAACCTCGTTCGGCTTGGGAGGGAGATACAGATCCCTCCACGGACACACAATTCCGTCCGACCCACTCACTTTCCAGCCTACCGTCAATGTGAAGAGAATCGCTCAAACAAGCCCCTGCCCCATCCATCCATCCATCAATTGAACCCTGACAGAAAAAAAAGAGTCCTTCCCTCCAAATCAATCCCTTCTCCCTCCCTCGCTGCCTGCCCCCTGACCACCCCCCTCTCTCTCTCCCTCCTCCCAACTCACTGACTGACCTGAAGAACGAAGGGCCAGTCGAGGATCACTTCCTTCCACCCTCCGTCGGGCCCGTACGCAGCCTTGATCCCTCGATTGTACGTCTTTGCACTCCACCCGATGGCACCCAAAACGTAAACGAAAGCGAAGAACCCTCCGAAAATTTGATTCGGGTTTGTGACATCAACGCGCGGCTTTCCGTCCTCTTTGGAGCACATCAGAGACGAGTGCTCGAACCGCCACTTACGGATCTTCGAACGCTTCAGCTCGGCAATAAACTGGTCCCTGAACTGCACGCGCCCTCGCACAAAAACGAAGCAAAGGAAGCACTTGAGCGAGGAGGTGGAGGGGGGGAGAGAGGGATGCGAAGAAACACTGAGGAACTGATGCAACGTTCAGAGGGGCGAAAGGAGTGTTACAACACAACGGGGGGAAGAAAAAAGGGGATGGGGTGAACAAGCAAGGCCGGGCAGAGAAGCAAACGATGCGCATAAGGTGCGGCCGATCAAGGAAAGATGACCACCGCAGATAAATTCAAGAGACCGCAGGAACACAGGACACGACCAGACAGGACAAGCAGTGAGACACCGAGACAGTCGCCAGACCGTCTCCCCGGCCTTGACTGACAAAGCTTCCCTTGGGGTTCTCCTTGACTCTCTTTTCGTTTGCTTTAATTTCGGCCTTCATGATTGTCTGGAACCTCTTTGACTCCGCGCAAGGGACAAGCGTTGCATCCGCTGCGTGGGCAACCTGGGGAGCGACTGTGGCGGCTGCCATGGCGATAGCTGCAGGTGTGGCGAGCCTCGCAAAGTCCATCATGGGATCGAAGGCGGAATCATCATCCTCCAGCATTGCCTGATCAAAAATCGACTCGTCAAACTCCTTCGATCTTGCTTCAGAAGCCTCTGTCTTGCTGGGTCTCTCTGCTCTCAATTGAGAAGAAAGGAGACCCCTTCCCATCCTGCAGGGAGCAATCCATCCATCCACCCATCCATCAAACAAGAAGAACGTCACAAGCACAAAGGAGGAAAAGGACAAATGACTTGGGAGGAGAAAACTTACCGTGATGGAGGGGCCACAAAGGCAGATGCTTCGGAGGCCACAGAGGCCGCACCGATTGCCATGCACAGAGACACCCGCATCCTTCCTTCTTTTGGAATCAGAAGGGAAGCCAGGTAAAAGAAGGAAAAGACTGTGCACCGGTTCTCGACCCCTCGCACACCCCGCGACCGTTTTGCCGAAAACTTTCTTCTCCAAAGAGAGAGGGGCGTCGGGAAAGGAAGGCCAAGATCAAGATGGTCGATCTACCTCATCTATTTCTTAGGCGTCTCCTCAATGAAAGCCTGCCAGGCACCAAATATTTGCAGTGACCAAACTCAAGGCTTGAAATGATTTTGGGTCTTGGCATGCACGCAATCTCGTGGCAGGGTGGCCCCCGCGCGCAGGCTGAGGCCCAAGACCACGGCAGCTTCAACCAAAGTCTAGCTGCATGCATGGGCCAATTTCGGGGGCTTGAAAGGCCCCGGCCGTGCAGGCACAAGCCTGCGCATGCTTGAGGGGCACGTAAACTCTAGCATCCGCATGGATTTAGCTCGGACCGATATTAATAAACGCATGGACAGATTTTTTTTCGATTCGAGTCATACTCAAGTCTCTTAGTACGAGTATGCGAATTCCTTCCCGTGGATTACGACTCTTTTGACGGAACTCCCCGTTAAATTGGCGTATCGGGAGGTCTGCGGGCTCATGAGGAGACGACAAGCATGTCAGCATGCTCCTTCCTGCTCTGACAAGTTGGTGACCGGACCATTTGATAGATTGCCGTCTCGCATTATTAAGGGGCCTATTAAGGGGTCCGCTGGAACTGCGTATCATCGAACGCATCCACGAATCACGCGCTGCCGTCTACTCTGTGATGGCACACTCATTGCTTGCATGAATACCGTTGTCAGCTGAGTGTTTTCCTGCAATGAAGGGTGTGAGCACAGGAGGGAGAGGTAACGAATGCAAGCGAGTGAGGAGAGGAATGAGTGAAGCAACGAGTGAGTTGTTGAGTGAGTAAGTTAGCGAGCGAGAGAGAGAGCGAGTGAGAGAGTGAATGAGTGAGTGAATGAGTGTGTGTGTGTGTGTGTGTGTGTGTGTGTGTGTGTGTGTGTGTGTGTGTGTGTGTGTGTGTGAGTGAGTGAGTGAGTATGTGCGTGACGAAGTCAGTGAGTGAGTAAGGGATTGAGTAAGTAAGTTGATGAAAGACTAAGTGAGTAAGTAAGTAAGTGAGTGACTGAGTGACGGAGTGAGTGGGTGAGCGAGTGAGTCAGTGCGTGAGTAAGTGAGTGAGTGGCCTGGTAGGAAAGTAAGTGAGTCAGTAAGTAAGTGAGTGACTGAGCGCGTGAGTGAGTGAGTGAACCAGTGAGCGAGTGAGCGAGTGAGCGAGCGAGTCAGTGAGTAAGCGAGAGAGTACGCGAGTGGGTGGGTGAGTGGGCGAGCCAGTCAGTCAGTGAGCGAGTGAGTACGTAAGTGAGTGTGTGAGTGAATAAGCTAGCGAGTGAGTGAGCGGGTGGGCGAGTGACTGGCTGAGCCAGTGGGTGGACTAAGTGAGCGGGTTGGTGAGCGAGGCAGTCAGTGAGTCAGTAACTGACAGGACAACTGAATGCCATTGACTGCGTGAGTGAGTTACTGTATGAGTGAGCAGATGACGGACTGAGTGAGTGGCAGACTGATTGACTAAGTGAGTGGTTTTTGTGAGTAAGAGAGAGAGAGAGTGAGGGCTCAGAGCGAGTGCGAGAGCCCGTGAGGGAGCGAGTGGGAGAACGAGTGTAGGAGCCAGTGAGTGAGTGAGTGAGTGAGTGAGTGAGTGAGTGAGTGAGTGAGCGAGTGAGTGATATGTGTGTGTGTGTGTGTGTGTGTGTGTGTGGGTGTGTGTGTGTGTGTGTGTGTATGTATGTATGTATGTGTGTGTGTGTGTGTGTATGTGTGTATGTGTGTATGTGTGTGTTTGTGTTTGTGTGTGTGTGTGTTTGTGTGTGTGTGTGTTTGTGTGTGTGTGTGTGTGTGTGTGTGTGTGTGTGTGTGAGTGAGTGAGTGAGTGAGTGAGTGTGTGTGTGTGTGTGTGTGTGTGAGTGTGTGTGTGTGTGTCTGTCTGTCTGTCACGTGAAAGTCTGTCGGGAGGTGGAGAGGCAAGGGGCGCTTAACTCTCACCTTTCGGGCCCCCTGCCCACTTTGTCTGAGTTGTCGTGATGTTCCTTTGTCTTTGTTGCTTTCTTTCTTTTTGTCTATTGTGTCCATGAAGAAAAGAAGGGAGAAGAAGAAACATATAGTCTGTCTGTCTGTCTGTCTGTCTGTGCATGTATAAGTCCGCCCAAAGGAATTGGGAGTTGAATTGGGCATTAAAAAGTGGGACTCCCAGATTGTAACGCCCAGTTTTTAAAATTGGGCGTTCCTATAATGAAAAAAGTACAAGAAGTTAGAACTTGAAATTTTACGTGTATACATGAAAACTAGACGCAGGCCGCTCAGTTTAAAGCCACTCTTATTAAACTGTACACCCTGCACTACATAAAAAAATAAAAGATCAGAAAAACTGTTTTTTATAGATTTTTTTAAATGTACGTATCATGCATGGTAGTGACTAGGCGAACAACTGTTATTCAAGTATTGCAACTTCTATAGTGCTATTAGTACAATTTGCAAGAGTGTTGCCTAGAGTGTTGTACGGGGTATCGCACTGAAAACTGTATATTTCTGAGTTGACAAATAAAAAAAAATAATAGATCGGGAACGTTCTTTTTTTTTATTATTTATGGAATACAGGGCCTAGATTAGACTTTTTTGCTTGTGGGGGAGCAAGCTAGGAAACAACTTGAAGTTATATGACAATTTTAGTCACAATGGATTAAAAGTTGAGAGCTTCCACTTTTTTTTGTGTGTCAACTCCCAGTTTTTACCAGTTTTTAGCTTCCCGGTTACCGGGTTACTCCCGTTTTAGCTCCCGTTTGCGGGCCGCTAAGCATGTCACAACAAAAAAAAAGAAAGAAAAAAAGTCTCTAGAAAAAATGAGTTATCGATCCTAGTATCGATCTACTTTTTTTTTCTTTTTTTTTTTTTGCCTGCAACACCTTGCAACACTTGTGCAACACCTGTGCAACAGCTAAACAATAGTTGTTTTAGATAAAAAAAAAATATTTGGCAAAGAGAGTTATTTACTTTTTTTTTTCTGTGATACCCCTAGGCGGGCCGGAGCGACCTTTATAAGATAAAACCACGACAGTGCTCTCAGCTATTACTTAATTACTATAATCACTAGTCATCACTAAGTCTATGTACTTAGACTCTGGCCAACCTGGCATGTTATGCAGAAATTCGTTCACTAAGCCCTAGACTAAGCCTAGGCTCCCTTCATTATTAGAACTTGGAAGTTTAGATTAAGATTAAATCTTCTCTATAGATACGACCAAATTATGCTATAGAAATTATGTTTTTCTCCAGGTTTTTCCTGGATGAATCCTCGTACAGAGTCATACTTTTCTAAATTATTATATATATATATATATATATATATATATGTCTATAGTATTATTTAGAGTATTATATATATTAAAAGCAAGTTCAACAACAGTCTCAGGCTGTCTGACGCCGAACGCTAGAGTCGCTAGACGCCTTATATGCAGGCCGAGAGCGATGGTGCATGATGATGATGATGTTACATTGATGTATAATAGCTTTGAGTGACTCGCCTGTAGGGACTCGCATGACGATGCATGACGCAGATTTGCTAGGTATATTTGCTAGTCAGATTTGAAGCCTATATATACAAGGCTCTAGTGAAGGCTATGAAAGGAAAAAGAACACACTCATCAGCGATTCATCACAGTGCATCAAGAGGCAAACGTCTCTTGTCCTTCTTACACAGAAAAGCATACATGCATATACATCTATGTGCCGAGAAAGCCCGGCGTTGATTTTCATTTTCATTCACATGGACGCAAGGAAACACTTATGATGTGGGCGGCTGCGGTGATGAATGTGAGTGATGACTCGATTTGCAAGAAAGAAACCGGATCGATCGACGGATCTCGACCATGGATGTACATATTTATTATGTTTTCATGCACGCTGCTTCTTTAGTCGCATGCATCTCTTCTCTTCTCTTTTCTTCTGGTCAACCACCTGAAGACCTTTCTGTCAGTGTACACGCGCGGTTGTTTTCTCTCTCCCTCCTCCTGTTCTCACTTTTCTCACTCTCTCCTGTATTCGTTGTGGACGAGGAAAGAAACCCACTAAAGCCCGTCTTCTCTTGTCCGATTGCAGTAAGCTTTCTTTCCTCCTTCTCTCAGTCCTCTCTTGTCTGCAGGCAATCCGAAAGATCAAAATGACAGTCAGCGTTCAACCCAGCCAGCGCGAGAGAGAGGAGAGAAACAAAACTCCCGCGCCTTCCCGCCCTCTCCTTTTTTGGGCTCTCGGGCCTTTCTTTTTCCAAACGCTCCCCTGATCAGACGATGACAAGCGAAACAAACAAGCAGACGGACACGGCAAAGAATATGGTAACAGTCAGGCCCCCCAACCCCCCTCTCCCCCCTCTCCCCCCTCTCAGACCTCTGCACACTGCGTTTCCGATCAGCTCCCATGAGCCAGTCCGGAATTTGCGCAAAGTCGTTGTCTCTTTCCTCTGTCCACTCTACAGCCCCCCATCCCCGAGAGCACGAAGAAAGACGAGCACATCCATCTGTGATGGAGTTGAGTGAGAGAGTCAAAGAACCAAACAGTTCACGCCACAGAAGCGTAACGTCACGCTACTTGGTCACGTGAATACCCTCCCAAAGCCTCCCCGTTCTCTGAGAAAGCCAACCGACCCGACAAAACAGATATAAAAAGCCACCCCAGTAAACAACATCAAAAAAGTCAACCAACCCTCCCTCCCGGCCTGTTTTGTTCTCTTTGATGCTCCACACCCTCTACCGAGTCGTCTGCATCCTTTGCCTCTTCATCACGTCATGACCCCTTCTCTCGTTTCACGTGCCTTCCCTCCCTTCTTCCTTCTCTTCTCACAAAGGTCAGTCAGGGCGCCTCCCATCCCCTCTCTATAATTCTGTCTGTCGGCCATCCGCTCTGGTCTCTCCACCAATCCGAGTTAAAACACTTGGCGTGTTTTTTCTTTTCTTCGTTCGAGTGGCTTAGGGAATGATTGCCTGCGGAGGGGGCTCGTAGCCAGTGATGGCGGGCACACCGAGGAAGGTGCGGATCCCCCCGACGGGGTCGAAAGCGTGGGTGGTCGCACAGAGATAATAGGCAAACAGAGACCCTCCCAGAGCACCGATGAGGAACATAGTGGTGAACTTTTGGAAGTCCTGAAAAGAAAAAAGGGCAGGGCGGGGCAGGGAAAAGGACTTTTGAAAACGAAGGACAGTGAGGGAATTAGTGCGCAAAAAAGAGTAAAAGACATACATGCAGACAGGTAAGGGGGACCCCTATCTTCTTTTGACCTCTGCTCTGCTCGCTCGAATTGCGCACCGCCCGGGTCTCTGACGCTCGCCGGGTGAAAAAAAAGGGCGCAGAACAAAAGGAGAAGAGGAACGGTTCTCTGGGAAACAACACAGATAAGCAAATTGATGATTTGAAGTCTTGTTCACTCACTCACCCACTCACTGACTGACTGACCTCGTACATAGAATTCGGGCTCCTGGGGTCCGACAGGAAAAAGCCGTTGTTACCGGGCCCAGAGACGAGAGCGTTGCCGATAGGAGTCAGGTCAGGAGAAGGCTTCACATCAAACCCTCCAGACTGCACTCACTCACACACATGCAGATCAATTGAGTGAACAAAAGCAACCCAAACAACAGTCACAAACAGGCACATAAGACCCCACCCGGATTGCCCTCATCAGAGGACATCTTTCATCGTGCTCTTCTCCAGGTTGCATCCCCCCACACGCAGGAGGAATTTTGGAGGAAAACGCAAAAACATGTAAGAGTAACCGGAAGGGTTTTAATTTGAATTCTCCTTCCTTCCTTTCCATTGTCCCTCCCCTCTTCTGACCGTCTCCCCACCTGTCCAGCCTCACGTCTTTCAACCCATCACTCCATCCCTTTTCCTGTCCATGCTTCCTTCCTTCCACCGCCTTCCATCCCTTGAAGGAAGCATGCCCTCATCCTCCCTCCCTCCCAGATCCTGGGAGACTGACTGACATAATTCCTGGTAATCCACTTATCACAGGGGTTGCACAGCTTCCATTTGTCCTGATAGGCACCGTAAACTGTCAGCCCGATAGTCAGGATCATGTCAAACCCAGAGCTGGCGGCCAGACCGGCAAGAGCCCAAAATTCTTCGCTGTCACGCAGCGGACCCAAAAATGCAAAGGGGCCGAAAAAGAGATACCCATGTGCCATCCCCACCTCCAGACCTGCCCACGAAGGAGGCAGGCCTCTTCTGTAAACAGGAATCTTTGTGAGGAGTGTGCGGGACGCATCTGAGTCCCTCAGCACACTGTACCCCTCCCATGCGGACGGCATTTCGGAGAGCGTGGGGCTCCATCCGGCAAATTTGGACACCTTGCCGGGCTCGGAAGTGGAGGCATCAAACAATGAAGAAACTGGGTCGACAGGGGAGGACGCCTTCCGCCTGCTGCCGGAGGATGCCAATCTGCAGTACACCGGACAAGGAGGAGAGAGTCTCTATTGCAATGCATTGATACGTACGAATGCTTGTCGCCCAGAAGAATTGGAAACCATCGGTGTA
This sequence comes from Chromera velia, assembly GCA_018398765.1. Lineage (NCBI taxonomy): Eukaryota > Chromeraceae > Chromera > Chromera velia. Next base: position 13,396 of record JAHBMJ010001651.1, read on the forward strand.
AATCAGTCAGAAGAAAGGATCTGGGATGGAATGGAGACAAAAGGAACCCCGACAACAACAGAGCACGTCTTGAGGCAGCTGCATGATCGAAATAGACAAAAACTCCACAGGTTGTGAAGGGCGTGAGGGAGGCGAGGGGAGTCAATTGTCTTGTTTTAAAGTTGCATGTCTGAATGAGAAGAGAAGGCCGTGCATGCGTGCGTGCTCGCAACAATTTTCAAATCGTCAGCATCCCAAGACTCTTGCGTCCGTACGACAACGGAAAGACCAATCGACGCGGTCAACCAAAGAGAGAAGTCTTGGGAAGAAGGTAGAGAAAAGGCCGGGAGTTGGACATTGTGAGCACGCAAGTGTGAAGACGGTAAGCTAGGGGGAGTAGGAGCAGTAATATACGAGTGGAACCAGCAGATACGGTTCGGAAATCCAAGAAAGGGCCGACAAACAGAAAAGGAGACAGACAGAGGAAGAACATAGATGGAGAGACGGGGAGCTTGGACACAAGGATTGTGAATCCAACGGGAGAAACCGAACGACGATATGTCATTCCAGGAGTTTTCAGTGCTTCCACTTTCAAAGCGGCTTTGTGTGATTGGCTGAAAAAAAAAAAGATTTCGGGAATGTGCATGCACGCTTGGAGCATAAGGGACAAGGGAGGAGACGGTGTGTTTCATGACAATCGCAAGCATGGAGCAGAAGAGATAAGCAAACAATTGAAAGGAAGAGAGGTGCACACACAGCAGCAAAGCACTGTGCTGACCTCTGTGCAGGGCTCAAGAAGCCAGTGTCGCGAGCTGCAGACCCGCAGACAAAGGAAGCCAAGAAACCGAGAGCGACCTTCATTTCTTCTTTCGCTGTTCGTTCGGCCTGACACAACCTCTACAGCTGCTTCTACAGGCCCGGTCTCGCAAAGACGGGTGCCTGGCGTCTTTTGCACAGTTGTACGAGAGACGTTTGGGAGGGTGGGCGGATAACAGTGGATAGCCAACGTCAGCAAATGCTCTTCAGAAGAGCGGGAGGATTGGTCTGATCGACACTGTTAAGCGCGGGCCCAAACTCACAACTTTTTCTTTGTCAGTTTGCGCAGCTCCGTGCGAGCTGGACCCCGCGCATATAGCGTCCGGACCATGTGGACGGCCGCCTTCGGCCAGTTTTCCAGAGGCCGGTCCCGGCCACGGGCCTCGCACAAGTCCCATCTTTCTCCCACCCAAGCTTCCCCCACGCTCTCTGACAGAGTAGCTCAAGAAACTGTCTTTTCAGGGAAGAGGTCTGTTGTGCATGGCACCAGGGAAGTGCGTGGAGGGGGAGTCATAGCAGAGTGCCTTTTGGATGTCCTGTGCAGAAAAATGATTTATCTGATGCCGATCGATGAAAAACATGTCTCAAAGCTTTCCTGTGTTCTGGCTTCATGGTCTGTCGATGCTCTTTGTTTATGTGCGTCGTCGTATACTTCCATGAAACCTTGCTAGGTGGCGTAATCTGTCTTACTGGGTTGGTTTGAGAACACAAGGGGGAGAGGAGAAGGACACTCTCTTCTTTTTTGCTGAAAGAAGAGAGTTCGGGGGGGGGACAATGTACCAAGACGACAATGAAATCCACAGCGATCAGTTCTCTCCGCCACCGCCTTCCTCTCACTCTCCAGAACAGCAGCAAGGACGTGTGAGGCCTCTGACTGCTCTCCAAGCAAGACAGGAGGAGCTTGTTGGCTGCGAACCGGGTGAGTGGGTAGGCACGTGCAGTCTCTCTCTCCCTCCCTCTCTCTCTCATGGGGGCGTCGTTTTGATCTTGAAGCCGAGCCCCGTTTTTCTTCGCTTTTATGACTCAAATTCTTGGTATTTAATGTGTCGGCTTGATCATCAGGTAGAAAGGCCATGAAAGGCACGCGCCCTTGCATGTGAGGGCGTGCATGTGAGTGCGCGTGTATGCCCATCTGTTCGTGTCTCTTTCTCTATGGTGGTTGCATCTTTGATCTCACGTGGGTATGACAGCGAGGTGGACGTTGAAGGGCACTTCTGAGATTCATCCATCCATGCATCGACCTCCCTGCCTGCCTGCCTTCTTTCAGGTGTCGGACCCCTCGGGGCAAACTTGTTTGTGTCAGTCCGTCAGTCAGTCCGTCAGTGTCTGTCGAGGTCGCCTCATGTCATCTCATCTCCAGCTGGGTTCAGTTCAGCGCCTGATCTGTGTTTTTCCGACTTGATTGACATCAGTGCCTTTCCCTCTTTTCTTTCGGCGAGGGATGTAGTTTTATGATGCTTGCACGCTCCCGCGAGTTCGTGATCCGATTGGCCTTTGTGGTCGAACGGAAATTTTGCAAGCGGAACAGCGGGCAGGAGACACAACGAAGTTGGGCGTCTCGAAGAACAAGAATTAGAGCCGAGGGAGATTCCTGTTGTCTGTAGCCCTTTCTGTCTGTCCTGTCTGCCTCTCTCCGCGCTTTTGTGCTCTGTTGAGGTTCTCGAAGGGACCTGCCCCGTTGAGAATGAAAAGTGTCCTGCAGAAAGAAAGCAAAGGGAGTTCCTCATATGTCTCGTTCTGCACCCTTGTTTCGTCTTCCTGATTGTCTCACTTTCCTCTTCACTCCTTTCTAATTCTCTCTTTCTTTCTCTCTGGCGGTGCAGGTTCCGACTTCCAGGTTGGGTGGAGGAGCGAGACCTTCGCTACGTAAGTTGGGACGGGGGGCGGGGCGCTGGATTGGAAGGACAGATGGAAGGGGGGGGGATTGAAATTCTGCGTTGAGCAGGTAGATAGAATTGAAAGAAAAAAAAAGGGTTCCTTTGAGCGCATCCCCTTGGTGGCTAGATGGGAATTTTCTATGGGTGCGATTCTTGTGACTGTGACCGTGTCTCTGTGAAAGAGGGCACGCGGGGAGTTGCCTGCTGCTGGAACGAATCAAGAGTCAAAAGGCGAAGGAGGCTGTCTGTCAGAACACACGCCACACCTTAATTTATCGTTTGTTTTCCGCCTTCCCTTAATTCCCTTCCCTTCTCTTCTCTTCCTGCAGGCGTTTTCGCCCTTCGGGACCGTGACGTCATGCAAGGTTGCACGGGACAGACGAGGAGTCTCCAAGGCATTTGGGTGGGTGGGTGGGTTGGTCGTTAGAAAGTTCTTGAGTCTGTTGTTGGCCTTTTTCCTTTTTAGAAGCGTCGGGTCTTTTTGGCCCTCAGGGTGCCTGCCTGCCTTCCAGTTTGGCTTTCTTCCTTTTCTTTTTCTTTCTTCTCCACCCCGCCGAACGAACTCTTCAATTCTCTCTGCAGTCAGAGCGGTTTCCTCCCTCGCTTTGTCGATTGCCCTCCCGCTATTTTCTTTCTATCTGGATGCCTCTCTGTTTTGTTGTCATGCAAGTTGGCTGCCCTGCCTCGAGCCTTCTTGAGACTTTCTTGTGTGTGTGTGTGTGTGTGTGTGTGTGTGTGTGAGAGAGTGTGTGTGTGTGTGCGTGCGTGTGCATGCCTGTCTGCCTGCAGATTCATCTGTTACTCCAATTCTTGGGAAGCCCTCGCTGCCCTTCAGCAGATGGACAATCAGATCCTCCACCCTTCTCCCGCAAGGAGAAAGCTGCAGTACGCAAAGCTGCAGCACCAACAGTTGCAGCAGCAGCAGCATGGATCAGGACCGGGAAAGGAGAGAGACAAAGGGCGAAAGCGGGGGGACCGGAGCAAAGGAAACGTCGCTGGAGACCCCGCAGAGAAGGGGAAAGACGCGACTGACAAAGAACAAGAAAAGGACATGATGGATGAGAAGGGAGGGACAGCTGAGGTTGAGGGTGAGCGAGGAGTAGGAGGAGATGCGACAGAGAGAGAGATAGGGGAAGAGAAAGACAAAGAAAAGGAAGGAGCAAGGGCAAGTGCGAGCAGCAGCTCTACACACATTGCTGTCGTTGAACCAGGGTCCTCTTCAGCTTCGTTGTCTGCTGCTTTTTCTTTTCCCATTGCGGGGACCCACAGTGCCTCCTTCGAGCGCAGCAAAGCTGAAGCAGCTTCTCCCTTCAGGGCAGCGTCCCCAACCGGCACGACCCCGGGTTGGGTTGCTGCTTCTTCCTTCCCTTCCCCATCTGCTCAGAGGGCAACAGCGCAGGAATCCGACCAAAGTATCGGGGACGGGGCCTCTTCGTCCTTCGCTTCTGATGAGACAGAGACGGGAAAAGAGATTTTACAGGAGGGGGAAGAGGGCGCGGCAGTGAAAGAGAAGGGGAGAGACGAGGCAGGGAGAGAACAAAAGCAGGGACAACAGCAGCAGATGGAGTTTCCGTCCATCGCTGCCGACCAGGCCGCGGGGCTTCGACGACGGATTCGACTCCGGATGAAAACGGGGCAGGACGTGCAGATGAGGCAGGTGCTCGGAATCGGACCACGGGTGGGTCTCTTCTCTTCTCTTTTCTTCTCTTCTCTTCTCTTCTCTTTTCTTCTCTTCCTATGAAAACGGTCTCAGGCAGAGTGGCTCTCTGTCTGTTTGTATGTGTCGAGGAACGGTGGGAAGGCTCGGCTTTGGCGCGTGCACTTACTCTCTCTCTCTCTGTGTGTGTGTGTGTGTGTGTGTGTGTGTGTGTCCACCTTCAGATAATGGATGCTTGAGTGTGCCTATTGAGGTTGTCTCGGTGACCGCGTGCTTTGAATGCATGAATCGGATCATCAGCGGGGGGATCCACTTCGTTCTGAAATTGCTGAAGTATGCACTGTGTTCTCGCCTTCTGACTGCATGACAGAAAGAGCGGCAGCTGGCATGGGTGCTTTCGATTTTCTGCTTGCTCTCTTCCCTTTCCTTTCCTGCATGAGGTTTTTCTGCTAGTTCCTGAAGGGCTGCATGGATCGATTGACCGACCACGTCTTTCGTTGCATGGGTGGGTACGGGTGTGTGTGCATGCATGCATGCATGCAGGACCCGCTTCCAATTCTGCCGGCGGTACCCGTTCCATGGGGGGCCGTTGCGGGCCCCGAGGGGGGGGAGGGGGTATCGGGGGAAAGAGGAGCGAACGGAAAATCGGCGGCTCCGGATGCTCTTGAGCAAATTCAGGCAATAGCAGCGAGGGGTTTAGGTCTTCACCCTTTATCCCTTCGCTCAGATGAAGGACCAAGGGACACCCGCGAGCACAGCGGGGGCTCCTCTCTTCCCCGTGGCTCAGCTCGGCCCCTCGGCCCCCCCCCGGACCGTGCTCCGATCGGTTTCTCTTCCCACTCCTCTGCGGCGGTTGGGGGTCCGACTGCTGAGTCGAGACATAGAGTTGGGGGGGGCGTGTCACCCCCATCGGGTCATTATGACGGTTTTGCCCCTCCCACTCTGGGGGGTGCAGGTGCCGTGCGCCCGCAGTATAACCCTCAGCAGCTCGCAACTTCGTATGGCACCACACGGAGTAGCCCCACCGTCGCACGGGGGCAGCCGAGGGGGTTCGGGTCCAACCGCCACAGCCCTACTGAGCAGAGGGGGGACTTTCCAGACTTCCCCCCCGACGACCCACAGAGCAGACTCCCTTCGCATCCCTCCTATCCTGAGCTCAGGGATGGTGAGGCCTTCGCACAGATGTTCAGCGGAGGGCCACCGAAGGAGTCTCCTCACCGGGCCCCTCCTTGCGCTCCCCCCATGCGCTCTCCATACACCACCACAACACCAACAGGCAGCAGAGACTACAAGAATGAAGGATCTCGCTCCTCCTACCAGCAGCAGCATGTCTCTGCTGCCTCTGTCAGTCGGCCCTCGGGGGCCCCTCCTTCTCTTTTCTTTCCGCATGCGCACTCACCGTCAGAAGCAGTACCGCAAGCCGATGTTCCTTTCTCTTTCTCTTCGTCTCCAACCTTTCCGACTCAGTCTCAGCAGCCTGAGGCAGAGGGAATCGCAGTCGACGCACCAGCAGGATTTCCAAGAAGACCGCAGTACACTCCTCCAATCTTTCTTCCTTCCCCTGAGACGCGGCCACGTGACTCCATTCGCGGGGAAGGAGAAACTGCTGTTCCCGGACAAAGGGGGCATGTTCATGAAGGCATGACGAGGACCATCACACCTCTCACAACAGTACAACAACAGAGGGATTTTATTGCCAGTCAGCAGCAGCAGCAGCAGCAGTGGGCGGGTGCACCGCCGCGCGGTGTCGCCCATTTTCCGTCACACTCTTCAGCAGCTGCAGGAGGAGGAGGGATCCGATACTCTGGTACATCTTACGAGTCTGAGGCTCTACCCCCACCCTACGAAGACCCGCTCCCTCCGGTTCACGTCGAACCTCGTCAGCAGCAGCCAGATCCTCAGGCACAGTTGGGCCCTCCATTCTTCCAGCCTGTACAACAGCAGCAGCAGCAGCAGCACGAAACGATGCAGTCATACCACCACCTCCATTCGAGTCTGGAGGCAGGCAATCCGCCTCTTGACAGTACCTGGTCGGCTCCTCATCCGAGCTTGCCCTCAGGGATGGAGAGGGGGATGGGAATGGGCGGACATGGACAGATGCATCATCAACAACAGCAGTACTTTAGGGGGGGAGGGGAAGGGGAGCTGGTTGGCCGCCCTCCGCATTCCCCCCCGAGACGTCTACCCCCTTCCATGGCCCCTCCTGCTGTTGGTGTAGGGCCGAGAACGATGCCCCCCCATGAGTCAACCCTGAGGCATCCCGGGCCTGTCGGAGGAGAGCAGAGATCTCTCTCCGGTCAGAGAACCGTTACAGGAGTGGAGTACGAATATGACTTCGCTGAGTGGGGCGGTGGGAATGGTCTGCTGACGGATAGAGAAAGAAACAACCAGTGAGTGAGTGAGTGAGGAATTACTTGTGCAGGCAGTTTTGAATTCACACTCAACAAGCAGGAAGGGTCCTGCTTCTTCCTTCTATCTATCTATCTTCTAATCGACCTATCTATCTATCGATGCATGTGGGGGGATTGATGGGAAGAATGCATGAGTCAGAATCGAGAAGACCCTTTTTTCTGTCCTTGTGTTCATTTGTTCTATTCATTCAGGTCTTTCTCTCTTACAAGTAGTCCCTGTCCACGTCAGAAACGCGAGCAATGATTTCTTGCCCTTGATCGTTGACTGACTGCATTATCACTGACTGCGACACGCATGACTGGCCTGCTGGATCTTTTTGCGAAAAAAAAGAGGCGAAGCTGGACAGAGAAACTTCTCTGTAGTGCTTTCATGAATCATTCAATGACGTTCTCTTCTTCTTCCTCTTCTTCTTCTTCTTCTTCTTCCGCTTCTTCTTCTTCCTCTGCGTTCCTTTCCTTTGTTTTGTTTTTCCTCTGAGAACAAAGGATTTGAATGGAATGGGCGAAGGGAAGGGAAAGCGGTTGCAGTCCTGATGTAGGCTGCTCACTTATGTACCCATTTCTCTGTCCTTTCCCGCTCCTCTTTTCTCCTTTCCCTTCTTCCCCCCTTTCTCCCTCCCGCCTTCTTCTATAATAATAGCGCTGGGTGAGATGTCCCATACAAGTGGCGGCAGTGCTCAGCTGCGTTGAATTGGGCGGGGTGAGGGAACATATGCAGGTCTGGTGTGACTGCCGTGCCTGAGGCCTCATTCCCCTGTCCCATGCTCATCATGTGTGCGTCTGTATGTGTACGTCGGTGTGTGAGGGTGTGTGCGTGTGTGTGGGTGCGTTGAGTAGTCGTTCCTGTTTGCTGTCGCGTGTTGCTGTAGATGCTCATTTTTGTGATATATGCGTGTGTCTGTCTGTTGTGTTCTCCCTCTCTACCTCTTCCTCGTCTGTGTGAGTTCTTGGAGAACGAAAGCTCAAGCTCTCGGTGCCTTTCTCCTCTGAGAATCAATCCGTCGTTGGCGGAATGAAGGAACGAAAGGAAAGAAACAAGGAAGGAAGAGGGAAGGTGGCAGTCAGGGAAAGGGTGGGAAGAAGAGAAGACTGATGGGGGGGGATGCATGAGAACGAAGAAAGAATTTACCAAAAAAGGGGTATCGTCGTGCAGTGAAAAAAGGATCGAAGCTTGGTTTTCCTTCCTCGTTTTCGTCTTCTTCCCGTTGCTCGGCATGCAACGAACGAAAGGAAGGAAGGAAGAAGAATTCCCGCTCTTGTCTTCTAACCTGTTCCTCCGCAAAAAAGAAGAAAAAAGTTCTTTCTAGCCGCACCCTGACAGATAGGCCGAGTGAGCCGTTCGGGACGTCGAGAAAGGATCTTTCTTTTTTATTTTTGCACATGCAGGGCCGGGGGTTGTTTGACCACCCACTCGACTTCAACGAAATAGAACAGAGTGATCTGCGACGCAGACCGGACGAGCATTTGTAATCTTTTTAGACGTATACATTTACACATACATGCATTCAGTCCTGTGTTTGTTTTTGTGTCTTGTCTTGTCTTTTTTCATGGTGATGGTAGTGTTCGTGTGGACGGACAGACCGAGTCATTCGCGACAGTGCGCAACAAACACAACAAACAGTGAATAAAGGGGAAGGAGGGGCGGTGGGTACGTACAAGAATCGTTTGGCTTGGTTTGGCTGGTATTGTGACGACCATCTGGGACATCAACACTTCCTGAATATGTGTGTCTGTTCTTTTTCAGCTGGGCAATCCGGCGAGGGGGCGCACCGGAAAACCTGGAATTATCCCAGAGGGCCCGGTTTCTCTCTCTATTCGCATCTGTTCCCGGTCTGTCGGTCTGCATGTCAATGGATTTTTCGTCTGCCTTCTTCGTCTCTCCTCGCTTCCCTACCTCTCCCTCTCCCTCTCTATCTCCCGCTACTTCATTACACCTTGTTTCTTTCTCTCTTTGCCTGCCTGTGTTTTGGGGGTTCGTGCGTGACTAGTGGTTGGTGAGAAAACGATAGAAGGGGCGTTGAAGGAAATTTGCTTTTTTTTGTCGCTGGTTCGAAGTGAAAGGAAGTCAGTTTACTTCCTCCTGGTTGTTTTTGGCATTTCGTCGGTTGGTTGGGAGGGCCGAGACTATTCAGAAAGGGGCATGAAAGCAACTGCAAGTCACCCCTATCTGTCTCTGAATCCAAACCCCCTGCAAAGATTTCTACCGTCGCTCTTCATGAAACGAAAGCGCGACACTGTGACCAGGTCTTCGCTTTTTTGGCTTTTTCTTTCTTTTTGCTTTCTTTTTTGACAACTCTTTCGTGATTTTTGTGACCCAGAATCTTACTTTTTTCTTGCATGGGCCATCTCCATACTTCTTTTGATTTCACTGTTGCAAAACAGTTGTTAACATGACGGATGCCTGCAAGGTCGGTCTGTCTTTTGTCACCTTAGATGGTGGCAGCCTATTTTTTGACTTTACCACTTTTGTCCCTTCTTCGCCTCTCCCGTCCTCCTTTCCACCTGCTCATCTGACGTGTGAACTTTGTATTCAACAATGAAACAGCGAATCTTTATGCATGCATGTGTCCTTGGAAGGAATGTGTGTATGGGGGGGCCTGTACGTATGTGTGAGCGACGTGCGTGCGTGCGTGCGTGCATGAACTTACAGATTTGCCTTTCTGTTTAGATCGATCGATCAAGCGCTCCTCCCGTCTTCCATTACCTTCCCTCATGACCCCTAGTTTGTTTCTATCATATATCGGTTGTAAGAAAACAATGATGCACGCATACGATGCGAGAGAAAAGAAAGAAAGAGACAGAAAGATCAGCAGACAGGGAAGGGACAGAGGCGCGCTCTCTTTCCCTCTCTCACATTCTCCTCATCCATCGTTCGACATGAGGTTTGAGTGAAAAGTCAATCGCGTCGTGCAGAAATGCAAATTCGTTCCCTCCTCTCCTTTTTCTTTCCCTTTCTTGTCCCGGCCGTGGGAAGAAGCGCAGTCTCCCGGCCGTTGGTTGTACGTAAAGCGAAAGAAATCGACACGGCTCCCCAGGAAGACGGCCTTGAAAAGAGCAAATTAATGCGAAGCCTTTTGAACAGAGACCACAACGCTCTGCTGTTGGCGGACCGCTGGGTCAATTGAGCACCCAAAACGTTCGGATGAGAGAAAAGCAGCAAGAGAAGCATTGGGTGAGGCAGACGCCCTGCTCACAGAAGAACAAATGCAGTCGCCAGGTGCAACAAGTCAGTCAATCAGTCGGGTGAGTGGAGAAACTTACTTCGATCAGACAATCAGTCATGAAGTGGTTCTTTTCTTTTTAGACTTACTGTCAAGCAATCTATCTGCATGCTCTTCTGCCATGCAGTCAGTGCAAGTAAGTGCATCCTTGTACTTTGAGTTGAGGGATCTACTCATGCAAGGACCGAGTCGACCTTCCTTCCTTCCTTCCTTCCTGCCTGCGCCATGCACGTGTGCGCACGCACATCAAGAGACACACGGAACAAATTAAAGAAAACTTGGCAGACTGACAGCTGACGACCTTGACCGGTACTCGAGGGCGGTCTCCAAATTGAGTGAGATACGAGGGATTCCCCTTTCGTTCTCTCATCATCTATATATCTATCTTTCCCTCCCTCCCTCCCTCCCTCCCTTTCTCTCTCTCTCTCTCTCTCTCTCTCTCTCTCGCTCTCGCTGTCTCTCTCTCTCTGTGTGTGTGTGTGTGTGTGTGTGTTTTTGTATGCACAAAAGGTATCCTCTCTTTCACTAGGCTCTCTGGATGTGTACTTGTTTTTTTAAACGGTCCGTCGACCGTTCTAACTCGTTCATTCGTTTCCCTGATGATTGTCTTGTGACTCCTACACCGAGCCAGTCAGTCAGTCAGTCATGCATGCATTCATGCAGGCGTGTTTTTGCACCGTGAATTGCCCTGTCTAGTTTTCGGGCCTCCTTGTCACATATATCTTCCTTGCAATGTTGTGGGCGGATTCGTCAACTGTTCAGTCTGTGCACCCACCCCACCGATCGATTTGCTTCATTCATTCGTTGGGACTGTCGATCAATCTTTCGAATCGTTCCGTTCATTGATTCAAATTCACATGGCAGACTCAAAGTGCGTGCATATCGGTATGATGCTGCACAGATGTAGAGAGTCAACGAGGATGATTTGCATGCAGTCACTTCCCGACGTTGTGTGGTCCTGCACCAGCATGCATGCAGTCACTGCAAAACCCAGTGCAGTCCAGCGTTAGCTAGTAACAGAGATTCATTCTGACCCTGTCAGTTTTTCGATTCAATCAATTTCAATGATCAGAAATTTAACAAACTTGTTTTTCATCTGTTGGATTTGCTACTGTTTCAAGCCTGCATGTCTGATCGACTGTCTTGACTCCCGGAAACTGTCTAGAGAATGTCAACAGTTTGAATATCTCTGACTGCATCATGTCTCAATGAGAAAACATTGAAAAAAACTTAATAAAACAACACTGCGGTATATGATGAATACATATTATTTTTGATTGTCTGTCTAAGTAGTTCGTTGCTACACACATATTTCTGACTGTATATAGCACTACAGTTTTGAATAACACTATCTAGCTACATATGTAACAATATGTAACATCGATAACTTACGATAAGTAATAAGTGATTTATTATTACCTTATGACACTGTCGCCGTTTCGTCTTTTAGAGGTCACCCCCTATTATAAACAACATTTTTAAATTGTACTTAACTTTCCTATCCTATTGATCTTTAGTCTAATTTGTCGGCGTTTGAAGATCTAGACTTTGTGATTGTTACATTGTGGAGGGCCTGCCAAAGATAGCCATGGAAGAGAGGGGGGGGGCTGATCTTAGTTAAGTAATGATCCGTAAGGACGTAGTGAGTCGACAACACAAGTCCACAAGTTGACAACAGACATGCAATATATTAATTATATAAATTACGCATAACATGTATGCATATAAAGTGCATATCTTATCTCATACTACTATTAACTACTATAGTGAAACTACAGTCCTGTTTTCTCCTGACTATCTTGATGCCACTTATGTAAATTTTAGTAAATTTCAGACTGCATTTCGGGAGTTAGAATCGGGACTACTCGGAACGATTTTTTTTTCTCCTGCCTACTCCTGCCTAATAAAACACAAAGTTTGTGTACTCCTCCGTTAGTCCACACTGGCAGTACGTATCATGATAATCCGAAATACTTCGGCGCGCAATGCATGCCCACTCTCGCATGCATATGGCCCGGAAAGCGTAGCTGAGGGACACTTACAAAGAGTTGAGGTGAGAGGCCTCAAATGTCGACGTACGTGCTCAATCTCCGATTGAAAAACTGCATGACGCACGCAATTCAGTGTTTCTAGAGCAGCCTTGGTGAGTACCGCGGCTGCGCCGCGGTGCTCGCCAGCTGGCACCGCGGCTGCGCTACGGTGCCTGCCCAAGCTTTCCGCGGCGCTAGCACTGCGGTTCTAGCCTACTTCTCACCGTTTGCCGCCCCGCGGCGATAACCGTGCCTCTCAGGGTGCAAGTCGAGGCCCGGCAGTGAACTGTGGGGTGGCCCAAAATATAAATCTCATCCTATTCTATATAAGCCGGTTAAGGCGTTTTAAGAATAAAATGACTATTACGTCAGATAATAAAAAGAAAAACTGTACATACATCATCAACTAGATCATCAATTGAACTATTATTTAATATTAGATTCAATAACCCTCAATATATCTAAATGAGTAGTAATAAAAATGAATCAAACTATATTAAAATGATTATTCATGAATGTATACACGTCTCAACCCTCTCTCCTCTTTATGATTTCTCGCCATATTGTAGTAAATGATTAATTAGATTAAGTTCGAATATCTGTCGTCGACTTAGCTTGCAGCTGGCATAATTGAACAGGCCCATGCATGTATGCACCGCCCGGGAGTTCTAACTCCACCTAGGGTTTGGCATCAATCAATCAATCAATCAAAACCATGAAACATTGTTTGGCATCATTGTTAAATATAATATTAATCAATCAAATCACAGATCTGACAGAGAAAAGAGGGAAAAGGTAGGGAGCATTAGAAGTACAAAGTCTTCTCTCCTCTGGACTTGGAGACGCCTCAACCCATTTGACCTCGCCCCTTATCATCTCTCGGCTGCGTTTGACATATGTCTATAGGGGTGTATGATACCGGGGGG
>JAHBMJ010001652.1:0-27804 GCA_018398765.1 Chromera velia
CATCTACTTCCTCCAGTCCCAGAACGACCCTCCTCCACACGTAGTGAGGTCCGAGGAACCCCGTCAGAATGTCCGTCTGGTAAGTAGCGAGCGAGAGGACTCGGTACTTCAACGCGAAGTACTTGAGGCCGTTTGACACGCACAATCTGTAGGACAACCAATTCAATGAATCGTGAAATTCATTGAATTCGTCCTTGCATAAGTCAAAAAAGGCCCGGCCCCTCGCAACCCAGTGCCCTGGGATTTCTTTTGGGGCCTCCCTGGCCCCGTACTCAGGCCTCCGCATTATCGACAAGAGCAGATTTTCAAATAAAACAGAGAAAGAGTTGGTCATCTTCGATTGGAGCGAGTCAAACAATTTAAGGACTCCGTCTTTCTTCTCTTCTGGGGGGGCCGACTTTCCTTCCAACGCTAAAATTAGGGCCGTGATGGGTTCCTCATCCGGAAATATGCTTCTACACTGCCTCACTGCCGCGATGGCTTCCTCCACACTTTCAGCAGCCATGGAGACGGAAGGGAGCGGACACGAATTTTTTTCAAAAAACAAACTGGCAAACAGGAAACTGCTGGTGCACTAGCTATAGTTGAAGTCTGGAGATTCTGTTCCATAGAATTGATGGAAGTGGGATAGGTAAAAAATCCCCCAACTTTCAGCTCTGAAGGGCACTTGGTTGGTTCAGTCGAGTTTTCGGCGGCGAAGCGCCGCTTTGGGGGGGCAAAAAAGAACCCGGCGGGCCCCGGCATGCGTTCTTCCCTTAATGGTTGTTTTCGTCCCTTTCGGGGCTTCTTCCCTTTCTTTCCTCCTTCTTTTCTTTCTTGCTCTCTCTTTCTCTCTCTCTCTCTCTCTCTCTCTGTTGCTTTCTTTCTTCCTTCTTTCCTTCTTTCCTTCCTTCCTTCTTTGATCTCTTCTTCTTTTCTTTCTTTGTCAGAGACTTGGAGTCCCTTCTTTCTGTCTTTCCTTGCTTCCTTCATTGCATCCTTCCCCCCTCCTACTTTCGTTCTCTCTTTCGTTCAAAAATTTTCAAGCTTTCTGTATCTGTTTTCTTCCTGTCTTTCATTTATTCCTTTCTTCTTCTATTTGTTCCTATCATTTATTCCTTTCTCCCGTTCTTCTTCTATTCGTTTCTTTCCTTCCTTCCTTCCTTCCTTCTTCCTTCCTTTGTTGCCTTGTCTCTCATCCTGGTCTCTCCTTTAATTTCCTTCTTTGAAGTTCTTCCTTCCCCTGCTGCTTCCTTCTTTCCTTAAAGTTCCTTCTTTTTTTTATTTTCTTCTGTCCTTTATCCCTGTCTGTTGTTCTTCTTTCCATCCTTACTCTCTTCCTTCTTTTTTCTTATTTTCTTAATTCCTTTCTTCCTTCCTTCTTTCCATCTTACTTTCCGTCCTTATTCATTGGCCTTCCTTCTTTCTTCGTCTAAAACTCCTTAGTACTTTCCTTCCTTCATTCATTCATTCCTTCCTTCCTTCTTTCTATCCTTTTTCTTTCCCTTGCTTGTTTTCCTTCTTCCTTCCTCCGTCTTCGTTATCTTCCTGTTTTGCTTTCTTGTTTTGTTTTCTTCCCTTACCCAATAGATGTTATTTATATGTTGAAGGCGGCGGCACTCTGAGTTTCCGTGATTTGTCTTAATTATAAGAAGGTGGTGTCTCAGAATGTCATCTTTTGGGCGACCATGGTAGAAGAAGTATAGAAACGACTCTTAATTCAGCTTCCTGCACGCAACTAGATGACGACTTGATTTTGGTTTGCATTTGTTCTGGCTTTGATTTGGCTCTGGCTCAGGTTTTGGCTTCGGAAAGGTTTGATGAATTGTAGGTTGAAGTAGCTTGTTTGTCTTAACTTGTCTGGACACACTGAGTTTAGCAGTGCCAATGCGAAATTAGTCGTTGCAAAGTCTGCGTGGCGTGCATTCCGCGCCGCCTGGCTTTCGGTGCGTGGTGTGTTTTGGCACGTTGAGGTGCAGATCACATGTATAGCCCTTGATAAGCTGCCTGCTTATAAGCAATTATGCGCTGACTGTACTCTTCCAATTAACTCAAACGTTTGCCAGCAATGGGAAGGCATACACCAATCTCCTACAGAATAAATACATAAATAGGAATATAGATAGTTGATTTATATAGTTAACTAGCATTAAAATTACTTAAAAGAATCTAAATTTATTAATACAATAGTTTAAATATTTATTATCAGCTTATTTATTATTGATAAGCTAAAAAAAATCTATTAAACTTATATTTTATACTAGTATTTTATGTTAAGAAAATCTAGAATAATATTATTAATATAAAGGTCAGACTTCTGCATAGAGGTCCACTTTCAAGCAGAGGGACTTTTACGCTGACGATCTCTGCTTTCTTACCCATTCCGTCTCAGATCTTCAAAAAAAATTCTCTGCTCTCGAGAAGTATTGCAAAGAATGGAGACTTATAGTCACTCTGAAAAAGACAAAGATTTTCCGCCTGTCTGCCTTTGCATTTGGGGAAAGCTCCAGTTTGGTGGTATATGAAGGGAAAGAAGTTGAATAGGCAATGGAATACAAGTACCTAGGGTACCTGTTCTTTGAGGGGGAATGCCTCAGTGAGATAGTTGAATCGTGTATTGCTTTGGCCTCCCGCGCCCTGGGGGCTGTGTTTGGTCTGATTGCCAGTATGGGTCCCCTCAGTGTAGATACGTAGATGACTGGTTTTAGAGCATGTCAGTCCCCTGTCGCACTGTACTGCCTCGAATGCTTCCCTCTTCGTGATGCCGATCTTCTTGCAATCGATGCTTTGCAGCTCCGTTTTGCACGCTGGTCTGGCCGTCTGTCTGCTCGCAGTCTTCATTTGCCCTCCCTATGTATTTTTGGCCTGCTTTCTGCAAAAGCCCTACTTTGCTCTAGAGTGGCCGACTGGTGATGCTCGCTCTCGCAAACTATGCATACCGTTCCCGCTGCAATGCTGCATGTCTGGGAGGGAAACACTTGTCCAGAGTTTTCAAGAGCCTCCTTGTGGCTGCTTCGTTGGGCTAGTCTGGATTTTGTTTGTTCGTTAAGGATAGGAGTACCGCAACACCCTGGCACCAGTGGGCAGCAGCGATAGAGAGTTCAAAGCACCGGCTCTCTCTTCTTTAAGGGCAGAGCTAGACATGCAGTTGCGGAAGAGGTCTGCATGCAACAGGCGGGGGCTATCGCTTCTTCACATTTCCCTCCTCTTACCAAGCTCACCCCCCTTCAACAAGCTTTTCCCTCCTCTCATCGTATGTTTATGTTTTTTCTTTGCAACAAATCTGCCTCTGGTCTCTACTCCTTTTCTGCCCTCCCTCGATATGCTTTCACAATAACCGACGGCTCTCTGTTCGGTTTCTTACGTCTGCTCTCATTTATAATTAACCCACAAGGCGAAAGCAGTGCTCTATCTATTAAATGTAGCGACTACAAATTCTGTGTACATGATTCTTGTATTCGGTGTGTTAATGACTTTATGCATAGACTTTTTTCATGTGCCAAGTGGCTGGATGAAAGAGAATTCCTGTACTGCCTAGCTGAGCTGGAATCCATTAATTCAAATGATTGTAACTGTCTACTCCCCGGTGCAAGTACATCTGAACTCTTCATCCGTAATGTCATTCAATCGGTTCTACGCTCGCATCCGGTCTGTCTCTTTGATGCCTGTCTCCCTATTCTAGAAAGTGATTAACTGATCAACTCCACCGGCGACTTAACAAACAATAACCATACATGTATGTGCCGACCGGGAGCTTAACGCTCCAACTGGGGTTAGGCATCCTCTAACTAACTAACTAACTAACTAGTATCACGGTTTTGAGGGTGTGGATATAACTAATTTAAATCTAAAGTTCAAATTATAGTGACAGAACCAGTGTGGGTTAGTACTGAGGAGAGTGTATCAAAAACTATAACAGATCTAGCGATAAATCTAGCGATAAATAAAAGCCGAATGCAGTCTAGAGTCTAGAAAGCTGTGCAATTATAAGTTGACCGTTTGCCACTAGTGTGGGGGTATGTCACAGTATGTGGGTAAGTGAATGGCTATACCTAGATGGGTTCCTGGATTGCTAGCTGTGAGGTGCGGGGAGGGTGGGTGGGTGAGTGCAGGTCGACCGGGTCCGTCATCTCTTTTGCTCGTTCCCCTACCTCTTCTCCCTGCTTCAGCAATCAGACCGGACTGTCGAAGTTGACACTCATTGCAAACCGATCGACTGTGGCCTTCACTCCAGGGGTGCACTGGGGGAGTGTCTGGAATCCCATCATGTGCGCGTGGTAGGTCACCACCTCCTGCTTTCCATCAACGCATCCGTTGGTTGCGTCCTTTGTGAGCTCGATGGGCAAGCCAAAGCCGTTTCCATTGCCGTCTCCATTCAGGTTGAGGACCCGAAGACTGGAATAGTGGTCGAAGCCCTCAATCTGATTATTTACTGTATACGCGGATAGGCCCGCCATGTTGTAGACGAATTGGCCATCCCTCTCCTGGGGAGGGACCATGTTATCCGGAAAAGATAGAGAAGGAGAGACGCTTGGTGATTCAAAGAGAGCTGTGCTCCCGTCACAGACCCCAACATCTGCCTCGAGAATGGCTCGAATGAAACAACTGATGATGTCTCCCTTCGGTCCTGTCCCCTTTTCCTTTCCTTTCTTTTCACTCTCCGCCTTGCCTCCTTCTGGACACTCCAGCATGGGTCCAGTCTCGTCGTTGACAGAAAATTGGATTCTGTTCGGTTCATCGAACCCTTCTGCGGTCCCTGTTGTGTTCTGAGGGGGGCAGGCTGAACCCACGTATTCAATTGACTTGATCGTGTATGGAATGGTAAAAGAGTCCTCTGTTGATTCGTACTGTGTGTTCAAAGGGACAGCTGTGGAGTCGACGAAGGTACCTCCCTCTTCAAGTAGGAAGTCAATGGCAGGGACATCCAGAGCACCGTTGATGCGGTACTCTTCCACTTCTAGACCGACATTCAGCCCCTTCCCTCCCCTCCCCTCCTTCTTCCCAACCCCAAAGAGACCTCCAGAAAGGTCGAATCCTTTCAGCTTGTCAAGGTCCAGAGCCCCTCCCAGGTCGAGACTCTTCAGGTCAAACTTTCCAACTCCCGAATCGGACAGATTCGCCTTGCTTGAGACGGCGAACAGACTCGCGGTCAAGGCAGAAAACACGGATCTCATTTTCTCAGACGGTTGACTGTGGCTCACAATCTCAAACGACAAGGAGACTCAAGCGCAATCAGCATGTGTACGAGCATACACGTGTACCAGTATCTGTATTCAATCAGTTGGGATTTGCATGGCCTGTCCGTTGTGTCTTTGACTTTTGCGTGTGCACGCTCGATCGTTATGAAAGTGTTGTTTCAATTAAGGTCAGTCGAACTCTGTCATATATATATATATATATATATATACTCATGTCTCCGTATGCGCATGCATGCAAGCCCAGGGACACACTATCTTAAAGTGTGAGTGCCTCGCCTCGTGTGTCATGCATGAATTAACGCCGCGCGGCCGGAAATTAATTAATTAATCAATTAATTAATTAATTAAGGTGCACGCATGGGTCCGATGTTATGCGCAAAATTTGCAATGATGCATGCATGGGCCTCAATGAAGCCGCGAGCTGCCCTCCGCGCCGACTCTTGATTTCGCATCGCCTCGGGGGGCAGCTCAGCTCTGCTGAGATCAGCCGAGAGGCCCTGAGATCGCACGCATCCGCATAACGCATTTTTTCATTTTTTGGGGGGGGGGGATTCAGTTCTGACGGTCGGTGATTCCAAAATGTGCCCCTCAAGCAACTCGCACGGAGCCGCGATCGCATTTTAAGATTATACCAAGCGCAACTCAATTTGGCAAACCCATACAGCCAATTACGTTTGCGATTGCAAATGTGAAAAATATTTTTATCGCGGAAACAGTTTTTTCATACTTACAACATGTTTCTGATAATATTCGTAAAGTCTGTACAAATTTTCAAGTTCGTACGCGTGACCGATTATGTTTACAAAAAATATGAAAATTCAAAGTCGGGCGGCCCCGGAAAACGAATCTTGACTTTGAATTTTTATATTTTTCGCAAACGTAACTGGTGGCATGTACAAACTTGAAAATTTGCACAGACTTTACAAATATTATCAGAAACATATCGCAAGTCTAAAAAAGTGTTTGCGCGATAAAAATATTTTTCACATTTGTAATCACAATCGTAATCGTGCCAAATTGAGTTGCGCTTGGTATATATACTTCGCTCTTCATGATACGCGTAGAGTTATGGCGCTGCTAACGTACGGGGCTATAAGATCTGAGAGTCAGACATACATTGTTCGTACTTCTCTTTAGTCTTACACACAGGCAAGACTGTACTTCTGAATTGACTTGCATGCGAACCAATTAATACAATGCATGCATGCACATACATATGCGCCATACGCTTGACATGCGCGCACTACGTGCAGCTCTGACAATGCCTACAACCTCACAATGTAACGTGCCACCTCCCCCAGAGTGTCGTCCCGACACTTTCATATAGATGTACTCAGCTGTTGAACTCAGACAGGGGTTGCGAGGGTTATTTCACAAGACGAGAGCGATCAGGCTTGACGTGCATGTCTCTACAGAGCATTGTCAGAACTGGGTTCGGGACGTTTGATGATGTTTGAAGCTTTTGCCTGGCGATTTGGAACATTCTGTCTTCTCTTCTTCTTGTGTCTTTCAACTCCTCTCTCATATGCTCTCCTCTCTCTTTTTCTTGTCCATCCTGCATTTCACTTCTGCTCAGGTGGAGGGGCAAAGATGCACTGCCTCTTTCCTACCTATACACATGCCCCCTCTCCTCCAGGCCGTGTCCACACAGCCATGCAGATGAAGTCAAAGGCAGACGCAGCTGACAAAAAAACAAATGGGCTCCATACATGGAACAGATGATCGAACACGCAAATGGGACTGTTACAGTGGGGTAAATACCGTCTCTTCAATCCGATCTCAAGACTGTCGGCTGTATCCCTTCCATTCGGTCACACCTGAACACTGTTGTCTCATCATGTTCTGCCTTATCATGTTTAAGGCAGCAGTACGTTCTCGCTCTTGGCGTTCGAATACTAGTTGCACTCTTTCTCTTTCCGTCAGGCCTGATCGAATTCCAGTGCAGTCTGAGACAGGCCTAACTCGTCTCCCCACTTCTGGTATCTGTGCACTGAATCCCTCTCTATACGGAACTCCACCGGGAGGCATCTCATGATCTTGAGCGCGAGCTGAGCGGATCATGTTCAGCAGCGCTGCATGTCTTTCTGTTTGTTTTGCCCCTCTCTTTGCTCTCTGCTTCTCTCTCTTTCTCTCTGCCTTTCCTGCGTTTTGGGTCAGTTCTATTCTCCCAATCCTCATGGGGGCAACTTCAATTTCTCCGGCAATGAACGGCGCTGACTCTGGGAAAAGGGGTGCTGCTTTCTGACTGATCTCCCACTGACTGTCTCCGCTTCCCATGTCTGCATCCTCGTGTCCGGAAAGACCTACCGGCAATACTGCTTCGAATTCAGATTCTCCTGTATTGCTGTACCCTTGAAAATCAAACGTCATCCCTGCAGTTTGAACGAATGAGGTCTCTCCTCCTTGGTCACTTCCCTGGAAACCCGGTGTCGCTGTGAAACTCTTTGCTGCTGTTTGGGGTTCACTCACCACAACATCACTCTGAAGGCGTTGGGGTCCCTAGTCGTCCGTGGGCGCATGCGGAATGTGTAAAGGTCTGTGCGCCTTGAACCCATCTGCTTCCTTCCGCTTCACTGGGGAGGCAGTCTGGTCGTCATCCGATTTCCTCCCATCTCTCTTGCTGTGTGTCTGTCCGAGGGCCTTCTCATTCCATTGAGTCTTCGAAAAATGCAAACCACGACGCGTTTTCTTCTTCTTTTCCGGCTCTTCGTCTCGACCCTCCTGAATGATGTCCTTCGATTGCTTGCGACCCCTCCTCGCTCTGCATTTCTTCTTGCCCATAGACCCCGACGGCAACCATCGCTGCATTTCTTGAGCAACTCCGGACAGAAGAAGATAAACAGACTTGTATTGGTCATCCAGGGTCGCAATGGAGACGTCCTTCAGTTCCTCTACACTCTTCACAAGGAACGCAATTGCACAGAAAATCGGGCCCACTTCTCTATATGGCCTCAACGTCATCGCAATAACAAGAGAAAGACCTACAAGAACTTTGAAAAGCGAACAGACTCAATGCACCCAGAGAAGATCGTCATCTGGTGTGAAAGAATGCCTGCCATCTGCCGTTCAACGATACAGAGATTCGTCTCTGATCATAAACAGAATAGATTGGTCCCTGACCGACCTACTCTGCTGCCACGTAGAGTTATGGCGCTGCTAACGTACGGAGCTATAAGATCTGAGAGTCGGACATGCATTGTTCGTACTTCTCTTTAGTCTTACACACAGGCAAGACTCTACTTCTGAATTGACTTGCATGTGAACCAATTAATACAATGCATGCATGCACATACATATGCGCCATACGCTTGACATGCGCGCACTACGTGCAGCTCTGACAATGCCTACAACCTCACAATGTAACGATACGTGCCCCTCAAGTAACTCGCACGGAGTTAATTGCATATATGTTCATGCGCGGTCCCGAAAAGCATGTTTTGCGCACGTTGCCGTGGCCTCCGCCATTTGCCCATGCATTGCGGCAATTAAGACATGCCCAAGCCCCTGATGGTTTTCATCATGCAATCAAATTATGGCCGACCCCCTAAATGGCCCCCCGAGGCACTCACCCAACTGGTTGGGTGTATCCCGTTATTACACATGTTCGTCGTCTGACCTTGATAATGTGCAACAGATGAAACATCAGAGCCTCCAAACGGGCACTCATGTGCATACATACATACACAAATGAGCGCCTGCTGATTTCCTTCTTGAGTCTGCCTCTGGTTTGAAGTCGCGAGCCATCAGTCAACCGTCTGAGAAAATGAGATCCGTGTTTTCTGCCTTGACCGCGAGTCTGTTCGCCGTCTCAAGCAAGGCGAATCTGTCCGATTCGGGAGTTGGAAAGTTTGACCTGAAGAGTCTCGACCTGGGAGGGGCTCTGGACCTTGACAAGCTGAAAGGATTCGACCTTTCTGGAGGTCTCTTTGGGGTTGGGAAGAAGGAAGGGAAAGGAGAACCGGACTTAGAGGTGGGTTTGGAAGTCGAGGAATTTCGTCTGAATTTCGCTCTGGACATCCCAGCCATTGACCTTCTACTTGAAGAGGGAGGTACCTTCGTCGACTCCACAGCTGTCCCTTTGAACTTCCAATACGAAGCGGATGGAATTCCTTACATCGTCAAGTCAATTGAGTATGTGGGGTCAGGCTGTCCCCCCCAAAACACAACTGGGACCGTTCCTGGATTCGATGTGAATGAAGGTGTCATATTTTCTGTCAACAACGAGACTGGGCCCATGCTGGAGTGTCCAGACAAAGAGGGGGGCGGTGGGAAAAAGGGAAAGGGGAAGACAGAAGGACCGGCCGGTGACAGTGTGGTTTGCTTCACCCGGTCCATTTTAGAATACGATGTTGGATCCTGCGATGGATCCACTGTGGTGATAACAGACGCCCCGGGAGTGTCAGCTGGATTTGCCAATCCAGACACTGGAGAGTTTCGTGAGGGCAAATTCATCTCCAATGTGGGTGGAGTGATCGCTTACGTGATTGACGGGAAGATCATTACAAGAGATGGGTTTCAGCAAGTTCGCGGTTTTGAGTTGGGCGGGGGGAGCGACGGTGGCGGTACCGCTCTGGCATACGGACTGAAGAAGGACGCAGCTGGAGGATGTGTGGACGGAAAGATTGATGCGACCTTCTACACCGCTGAACTCGTTGGTTTTCAGTCGACTCCTGAGTGCCTCCCCGGAGACAAGGCATCAGTCACTAATGCCGACTTTCGGGTGAATTACCTTGACATCTAGCTTGACATCTTCAGACGCTCACTTCTGGATGACTTGCCTGAATTGCCAGCTTTTGAACCAATTGTTAACTAGTCTGGCAAGAAACAATGGCACACAAGTTTCGTACTCGAACGGTGGCGTCGAACCGTACATCGCATTCTTCACATACACCCATAGGTATACATCATCCATGCAGGGCCGCAGCAGCGGAAGGAAATTACGCTGTTAATAGCTATTAATAGCCTGTTATACTATGATAACTCTTAAAGGTTAATTACTCACAATTTATTGTTTTTTGATCTACATAGTGACTACACTGGGATCTATATAAAATGTTATGAATTATACAGGTATGATGTATATGCTAGGATGTATGCTGCATATAGTGATCGAATTAATGTTAGAATCAGTCAGATCTCCTTTACTTTAGGTCTCTTAGATTTTTTACTACTTGAAACAAATTTTTAATGTTAATTTAGCCAGGGGTACTAGCAGGGGTAGCCTTTAGACCTGGGAGGCTTTGGTTTAGCCGTGGGTTTAGCAAGAAAACGCATACACCACGTATACCCTAGCTTACTGACATATTACTACTAACATGCATGCAGTACATCGTTTGTAAACGCTATCAAAAACAAAGTTTAGCAAATTTGACTTACTCAGTCTTTAACTGAGTCTTATGTTTGAAGTGCTTCCCATACAATTCGGGACCTCAAAAATTATTCTCTCTAAATGAGTGCATGTTGTTTGCATGGTACAATGCTTTACAATACTTACAAAAAAATGAAAAAAAAAGAAGTGATTTCTGAATTAAGCTAGGAATTATAAGGCCTTACTAAGAACGTTTTATGGTATGTATAGTTATATTTTATGGTCTGAGCTCTGAAGTCAGACTTTAAACTTTTTTGAAGAGTACAGTTTAGACTTTACACATCAGTGACATCATACCTACAGGCTAAAGTCCAGTCATTTGAGAAGCGATCCTGTGAGACTCACTATAGTGGATGCAGCTTCAAACGTCACTCAGCTTAAGCGGGCGACGATTATAATCTAGCGATTAATCCTTTGTTGTGTTGTGTCCCCTCGCCGCCATCATTCCGTTCTTGACTTAACGGTTGTCCACGAATTCTATCCACAGCACAATAAGAAAAACACCAGACCTAGCACCAGACCCCGGCAAACAGATGTAGGCTGTCTGATGCGTAGTGGAGGAATGAAAGAGGAGGGAGGGAAGGGAAGCTTCGAAGGAAAGAAAGAAAAACAGAGACAGACAGAAAGAGAGAAGGGAGTAAATATTTGAAAGAGAAAGAATCGAAGAAAGAAAGCAAGCAAGCAATACAGAAAATAGAAAAAGCCGAAAAAAAGGAAGGGAGGGAGGGAGGAAGGACACAAAGAAAGCAAGGCAGAGACAGAGACAAAGAAATGATTTCAAGAGGAGAAACAGAACGGAGGTGGAGGACAGATGAATGGATGCATGGATCAATATATGACCAGGGTGTCCTTGGTCTGATCCTTTCTTTCTCTCTTTTGTGCTGAGTTGGTTGCACAGGCAGGCTGAGAGGTAGGTACAGAGACTCCGATTCGGAAGCGCTCTCTCTGCTCCCCAGCCAGCAAATCAGACGGACAGACATACAAGCATCTAGCTTGAGTCAGTCATTTTCTTCTCGAATTCTCTACAAGCAAGGCACAATTCCTTAATTCCCACCACCCCCTTTCCCTTTCCTCCCATGTGTGGCTTCCTTCACCCGCCCTCCCTTCCTGCTCCTCAACGCCTCCATCCATCTCTTCTCTCTCTTCTCCTCCACCGTCTCGGTCTGTCTGTCTGTTTCTGCCTCTCGCACTCGTTCACGTCATGAGAAGCCAGAAAAGCAGTTCGCTTGCACCTGTGTCGAGTAACAGGACCTTCATAAAATGTGCAAATTTCGCGTCCACACCGGTCGCTTGCAAGCAAGCAAGCAAGCAGAGAAGGAAGGAAGGAAGGAAGGAAGCTTCATGAAGAGAGCTAGGCACGAGAAGTCAGGAGAAAGGATGGGATGAAGATGGAAGCAGAGAAAGAAAGAACAAGACCAGACAGATCGTGTGCACAGAGTGCCAGAGAGAAGTAGAGGTACGAGGGAGAGCGAGAAAGAGATGAACACGCCTAAATAGAAGAAGGGCAAATGAGTTTAGTTTTTGAAGGAAGAAAAGAAAGTTCCAGCAGGATCTAGAAGAACAGACAGAGACAAGGATGCGACTGACCACTTGTGCAACATTACATTCATTCACCCGTGCACAGAGAGACAGAGAGAACAGGCTGAGCATGAACGCACAGAAATGGAATGGCCACACAGACGCGATACAAGTTCAACGCCCTGCTGAGCCCCACCCCACCCTTCCCTTAATTGTCTCTGAGCCCCCGAACCCAGCCAGCCAGAGCCCTTTCCCTGAAGTTACTGTCACCTCTCCCTTGAACCCATCCTCCAGTCAACCATCAATTTCCACTCAGTCAGTCAGCCAGACATAAGACAAGATGAAGCGCCTTTTCACTCATGCATCCAAACATTCACGGTTTTTCACGATCAGATTTCATTTTTTTGACTCATTGCGTGTGTGTCACTTTCTTCCACCCCTGCGCCCCTCCCCCTGTGGAGGTTGCGGCGTCCCTTGCCCCCCCGTCCTCCCTCCTGGCCCCCCTGCATTTTCTAGCAAGGGGGGGGGAGGCGGGTACACCCCTGGGTGGCCGTGGCCGTGCGGACCCGGCCCCCCGTGCATCCCCCCAGGTGGCCCCCTTCCTCCCGGTGGCGGCCCCATGTGTTGCTGGGGAGAGGGAGGCACTCCCCTGTTGGGCCCACCGTGGGGCCCAGGACCCCCGTGGTACCCTCCCTGCCCACCCATGTTCATGCCGGGGCCCGGACCCCCCCCGTGAGGCATACCGTACATGTTCGCCGGCATACCTCCCATGCCATCGCCCCTCCCTCCCACCCCCACTGGTGGGGGCTGTGGCGGCGTGCGTGCGGTGGCACCGTTGGTCTGCATATGCTGGGGGGGTTGGTGTTGGTGGTTCTGCTGCTGGGACCTCGGACCCCCTCCCCCCCCTGTATTGGCGGTCGGAGACGACCCATCCTTGTCTCCCATAGAGCCTCCTCCGCCCTTCTTCCCCCCTCCCTGCTGCTGGGAGTTCTGTCTCCCCGTTGCCTGCTGCTGCTGCTGCTGCTGCTGCTGCTGCTGCTGCTGGGGCTGCGAGGAGGAGATGGGGGGCGGGACAGACCCGTTGACTGATGCTGTCGAGGACGGCTGACAGAGGGCGAAATACTCTCTGAGGGGCGTCAGGTATTTGTTGGCAGTTTTAATTTGCTCTGCACACACAGACAGGCCAACGGAAAAACAAGAATAGAAACAAACAAGAAAGGCGATAAAAAGGGAAATGGGAGCGCAGACCAATTAGGCGCTGCTTCTCGATGGATGATCTTTTGCAAGAAAAGAAGAGAAGACGCTTCAGTCAGGACTGTCAAGGGAAATTCCCCCTTTGATTTAACACGTGCACAAAGGTCTCTCTCAGCCAGCATGTCTACTAGTCATTTCAGCACGCAGCGTTCTGGAGATGATCAATTACGTTCACATCCTTTCCTTCCAATTCTCTTGAAGCTTCGTTCCCCCCTCCACACTTTGATTTCCTACGCCGACCACATCACTGGTACAGTAAGCTCCGTTGTTTCAGGCAAGACAAACTCAGACCGAAGAATTCAAAAGCCAGCAGACCTCACCATCCCGAGAAAAAAAAGCAACGCGAAACGAAACCAGACTAGCTCTTCTGGCTGGATGACTCACTCACTCACTGACCCTGAAGGTCTGATACGTCAATGGACTTGGCCAGGCCGTTCACGACCTTGCAGACCTCATCCCAGAACACCAACCCGATCTGCAAGAGAGAGAGAAACAAGAAGATCAGAACTAACTAGGAGGAAGTGCATGTGAATGTTTCTTTCAAGACACGAAATGTCAAGTAAGCCGAGTCTGCTGCAGGCCCCCGAACGCATTCAGGTCTGTTCAGGGATACGGACAGAAAACCACTCGATTCCCTATCATGCATGCCCTGCAACAACACGGCAAAATGAAAAGCGACCGCCGATGCAGAAAAACTTGAAAGAACTAAGCAACGTGCAGCGAGACAGGGAGGGAGGGAGGGAGACGGACGGACGGACCTCCAGGTCTTCCAAGGGAAACGCACAACAGGGGAACTTTGCCGTGATGTCCTGTGTCAGCTGCACCCGTCTGCTCTCCTTCACGCCCTTTGGCGGGTTGGACGGTCCCTGGGAGATGTCCATCTCCTGCAGGCACAGAGAGAGAGAGAGATGTGGCGCGGTGAAAGCGGGAGGGTTTACCTTCTTGTTCAGAGTCACACGCGTAATGACGAAAAGGAGGGGAGGCAAGCACCCCTTCTTTCTTGAATTTGCCCTCTGCAAACTGCCTCAGAGACCGCCTTTCCCATCCTTTTTCCTGACACCCCAAAACACCATAAGGGGCACCTCTTTTCTCAGTTGGCTTTCATATGGGGGAACAGAAGAGAAGAATAAGAAAAGAATAGCGGATAGTGACAAGGACTGCGCAAAGGAGCGGGTCGAGGCCGCAGAAGAAAAGGAACGCAAACCAAAAACAGAGCTCGCAACGGACAAAGAGCACAGCAAGCCAGAGAGAGAAACCGAAGCGGGAACTGGTGCTGTAGCCATGCCGTGCGAGGAAGAACAGAAAGAAAGACAGAGCATCCATCCTTCTTTGACTGACGAAAAGAACCCTCGTGACCAAGCCCAAAGCATTTCGTGGAGGCATCAGAGGAGGCAGGCAGGACATCTCCTCAGGCTTCAGTGACCAGAAAGGCATAGGCAGATGCTTCGTTTTGTCAAGGTCTTGAAGAAGGACGTTCGCTAAACAACACTCCTCTAGCTGTCGCAGTGTGCGCTTCAGCATTCTCACACAGCAGTGGAATGCCGCCAGATCGAAGTCGACCTGCACTCACAAAAGAATAAAGTTGTGCCCTTCAAAGATACGAGCAGCAGCGCTTCCTTCTGCATTTGTAGATGCCAGTTTGGAAGGAATTCACTCACAGCAGCTGAAACCACCGACCTCGCTGTCCCAAAGAGAGGTGGGTAGGTGCCTCGACTTTTCCTTCCAACGCTACAGACAGTTATTCCACCAAACGGATATGGTCCACAAAAGAAAAGACATTCAGCAACAGACAAGAGAGAAGCAATGCAGACATGGACACCCACTCCCAGACAGACAGACTCTCACTCGCACACCGACAGACCGACCGGGGCATTCCAGAGGTCGTGGGCCTTCATTCTCATCGGCACCAGAGAGAGAACTCGCGAGACGAGGAGAACCGCCCGTCCCTTCTCGGTCTGGCTATCGTGACCGTAATTGATCTCGGGAGGGAACCTCCTGCACAAACACACACACACACAGAGGGGGGGGTCGGGGGGGGGAATGTGAACAAGACGGTATCCCTCCACAGATCCTCTTGGCCTCCCTCCCCTTCCCACAAAACCAGCAGACCGATAGTCAGGCAGGAAGACAGTCAGAAACCGACAGGCAGCTTGACAGACAGCCACAGACCGACAGGCAGGCAGACAGACTATATGCTCTTCTTCTTTTTTTTCTTCATGCAGGCAAACAGACAGACAAACAGACCGACAGACAATACAGACAGACGCACTTGTCGTCAGGGCAGCCGAAAGGCTGATCTGTCAAGCACCCCCACTTCATCATCTCCAAAACGCACAAAAGGGGTTCCTGGAAGTATCTGCAGAAACAAAAATGGAAACCCACACGCACGCACACACACATACACATACATATACACTTGCTTTTTCATGCATGCGGGGTGTACGTATTTGCCCTCCAACCAGCTTTCCCAGCAGAGAGAGCCGCTTATTCAGACAGCTAGACCAACAAGATGTATGTATGTGAACCCTCCCTGGCCTCTACATCCGAAAGAAACACTTCCCCTTTCCCCCATATGACAGCACCAGCGTGCCAACAGCAAAAGTTCTGTGGTCACGCTGAATACGCCCGCCAGCCAGTCTTGCCGCATTCTCTTCTGCTCTTTTTTTTTTCGTTCCCTACGGATATCAAGGTCGCTTAATGGACAGAAACGAAGAAATACAACGCGGCAGACACGACTAACCGCGAAAGGGAGGGCAACGATGCAGAGAGGGAGGCTAAGAGAAGAGCGAAACCAATTTCCCGGAAACCGAGAAGAGCACCCGAACAAAACCTCTCCACGACACGGCGTATCGGACCAACCCGGCAAGAAACGAACCATGCGCCCGACCGACCGACCGACCGACCCACCTGCAGGTCTGCAGCATAGAGGACCCGAACACCGTCATTCCCCCTTCCTCTGTGAAGAAGCCGAGAGCCTCAAGGAACATCAACTGGACGAGGCTGAGAAGAGTTTCGGGACTGTTCGGCAGGGGGGACTTCTCATCGGCTGCACACACACACATACACACACACATACACACACGCATAAACATAGAGGGGGAGCAAGGGACATTGGGGGACAACCACACACGTATCCCTAGGCACACACGCAGATGAACACAAACGGAGCGAGGGATCCAGTTTCAGGTCACGCCCTCATTTCCGCCTTCAATGAGACCGGCCACCTCTCTCTTGACAGTCATCATGCCACCGCAATAAGTGAAGAGAGGAGACACAACCAAAGAAAAGAAGCACGGACAGTCAGTTGCTTCATGAACCTCTTTCCTGTTCTAAATGCGTCATGCTTTTCTCCTTGATCGATCCAACAAGAACACCTTTAACCAACAAATACACCAAAGCAGAGCCATCTCCATTTCCGTCCACTGCAGGGGTGAGGAATGACAAAAAGAAGTGCACAAACGCTGCCTGCCTGCCTGCCTGCCTGCCTGTCTGTCTGTCTGTCTGTCTGTCTGTCTGACGGACACATGATTTTTTCGTTCAGGACGCCCCCGTGTTCCTGGGCCTTGTGGTGCCACTCGAGGAGAAACCGAAGGTCGATGTCCTTCAATTTCTTCGCATCCCGGCTGCGTCCATCCATTCATTCATCCATCCAAACACAAAAAAAGATGAAGAGAAGGCATAAATGAATAGACGGCCAGTTTCCAAGTTTTCACCGCAAGGCTTGGCAACGCTCCAGCCCGAAAACATGTCAGACAGGAAGGAGCCTTCTTCCCCCTTCTTTCACTTTTCTGACTCACATAGTGACGTGGAGACATAAAGACATAGAGACAGACGGACTGATGGAGAAAAGATAGACACACACACATAGGCATATACACAGGGAGAGAGATTTAGGGGGTGGGGGGTGGGGAGCCAGGTCAGAGAGACAGACGTGCAGGCAGACAGGCAGGAAGACTGACTGACATGCACGTCCCCTCTTTGATTTCGATCCCCCTCGGGTTCTCTGGAACGAGTCCCTCTCTCCTTTGACGTGCTATTTCGGCATCCAGGTCCTGCTGCGACACTGTCCAGCAGAGACCTGCACTCATGCAGTCATCGTGCGTGCACACACAGTGGAGCTTGATGGGTACGAAACACGCAGCGAAAAAAAAAAACAGGCCATCGATCAGGGACTGCGGATGAACAAGCAACACAGGGACTCGATCACAGAATATGATGAATCAATGAAATTTGCTTCACACTTCCCTGAAGCGACGCCTCTAAGATCTGTGCGGCCTGCTGAGAGGAGGACTGTGGAGCCTTGGCATCTCTCTTAGCTGATTGTTTCGTTTCTTTTTTCTTTCGTGCTCTGCCCCCTTCGTCGTTTCATCGCTGCCCTGAGTCCTTCTTCCTGAGACATACCATCCTGACTCTGACTTCTTGCTTGGTCCACTTGTTCCACCTGTTTGCTTTCTGCCTGTCTGTCTGTGTGCCACCTTCAGAGTGACCGCTTTTCTTCAATCTGTTCGCCTCCTCTTGTGACGTTGTTGCATGGGGTCAAGTGAGAGGAGCGTGCTGACTGACCTTTTTTGACGTCTGGCTGCTTGGCCTCCTGGTTCTCTGCGGGCAGCTTCCGCGCACTGTCGGTGTCGACGCGCAGAAATTGCTGCACACATACATGAAGAGAAAAAGGAAGGAAAGACAACATGAGGACATGCACACGGAGAGGGAAAGAAAGAAGTGTGAGGAACAGTCGGTGAAAGAGATCAAGAGAAAAAGCACTTCTAGTGGAGTCACACACAAAAAGATGAAAAAGAAACGATTCAGAATGCTTCCCAACTGAGCATATGTGATAAATTTGTTCGGATCTCCTCAAAACTTTCTTCTTCTTCTTCTTCCTCGAGAGAGAGGGAGGAAGAGAGGGACAAAATGGGGGAGAATTGGGAGAGAGAGGCACAGTGCAGTCTCCCTTCCTTCCTCCCTCTCGCCCCAGATCCCAAAGAAGGAAGATGAGATCGATCATGTGTGTGAGTGATTCTTCTCTTCAGTCTTCACATTTTGCACGACAGGAAAGGAAAGGAAGGACATAGCCATCCAGACTGACAATTTCTTTTTTCTGAAAGTGCTCGTGGAGGTGCTCTGCAAGCAGTCCGAGTGCGCGACATCTGTACTCTCGGAGGTCCTGCATTGGGGAGGGGCGGCCGCATTTTTCGTCTGCCTGTGCAAAGAAGTCCTTTTCTTCTCGTCAAGACTCAGACACACAGCACCACGATTCTTCTTTTTGAGGAGACAGGAAAGAGTGAGGTAAGGGAAGGGAAGAGGAACGAAGGAGAAAAGAAAACAACTTCTGAAGAGTCCGTCTGCTCTCTCTCTCTCTCTCTCTCTCTCTCTTTCACGCGAGTCAAACGGATGGATGGATGGATGGACGCACATTGACGAGGTCCCGAAATTCCACTGTGTCTACTACAGGGTGCGAGTAGTCTCCCCAAAATCCCAAAGCCAACACCATCGGGACTTTTCTGCTCAGCACTCCCTTGGCAGTCAAGAAATGGATCCCGTCAGGCAGCCGGTCTCCGACAATTTGGTCAAAGTCGCAAGGCATCTCTGCCCTGCACGCACGCACGAACACGTGATTCCCCCCCCTCTCCCGGTTATAGTCATACACATTCAACAGTTGTAGTGTCTCTCTGAAAGAAAACGCCACACCAGAGAGAGATCCAGAAAGTCCTCGACAACGCAGGGGGAGAGAGAGAGGAGACAAAAGAGACAGCGCTGCTCACTGAGACCACCTGAACTCCGCCCCGACCCCCGAAGAACCGCAACCAAACCAAACTAGCAGGACGGTGGCTCAAGTGGCATCAGGCATCAAATCAACTCAGATTCAGATGAAGTTACCCATCCACGTTGGCGCACCCAGACTCGTCAAATCAGCGTCTGACTGCCTGCCTGCCTGACTGACCGAGGGTCCAGCCCCTCTGGGCAGTGCGTGGGTCTTGGAGGCAGGCTCTCGGGCCTGCACGGGGACGGACCCACGAAGACGCTCTTCCGGGCCTGCATGCATGCAGACGGAGCGGGCAAGGGAAAATACAGGTGGTGGTAGGAAGAAGAGAATTAAGGAGGCGGGATAAATGGAAGAAGAAAAAAGAAAGAGGAGACGAGAGGCGCAGAGCGAGATCACGGTCCGCCTTATTTTGTTCTGAGCTTTTCGTTTAAATGTCTCCACGACCTCCCCCCACCCCACCTGAACGGAGCCATCAGTCTTCATGACCACAGGGTTTTGGATAAGAGCCCTGCACCTGCAGTACTTCTCGAGGTGCTCGCTCTTCATCGTTTCCGTTGGAAAGTGCTGCGGCAAGAACAGGAAGAAGGCGGTACAGTTCATGCGAGCAGGCAAACGGTGCGGAGGACAACAAAAATGCCTCATTCATAAGAAAGAGAGAGAGAGAAAGAGAGAGAATGAATGATCGAATGACAACGACCCGTACTGCGGAGAGAAAAGAAGAGAAGCGAGAAGGGAACGCAGCCGTGCAGCTTCGATTGGAATCTGGAATGGTCTTTCACAACTCAGACACGGTGGCAGACACGTACTGTTTTTCTAACTTTGAGTGCCGTTCTATCAAATCCTACTTTTTTGAAAGAAGAAAAAGCCCCGCCCCC
Source organism: Chromera velia (assembly GCA_018398765.1). Taxonomy (NCBI): domain Eukaryota; family Chromeraceae; genus Chromera; species Chromera velia. Next base: position 19,954 of record JAHBMJ010001652.1, read on the forward strand.
CTCCAAAGCACCTACCTACCTGCATATAACTGATCAGGGGTGCCTGCTTGATGAACTCAACAGCAGTCCCGAATGTGAAAACCTTCTGCCCGGGATGGAACTGATTCAGGTTCAGGTAGGGAAAGGTCAGGCAGAATTCCGTACCTGCAGAGAAGGGAGGGAAGCAAGAATCCTTCATCTTAGGGGCAAAAAGGGAGGGAGAACTATGTGATGGCATTCACACATGCATGCAGGTTTACACGAAGAACTTTTGCCTCCCTCCCTCCCTCCCTCCCTCCCTCCCCACCTTCCCCCCTCGCTCTAACTCTCTCTTCTTTCAGTCCCTGCCGAGAAACGCCTAAAAAGAAAGGAAAGAAAGAAAGAAAGAAAGAAAGAAAGAAAGAAAGAAAGAACGGAAAGAACGGAAAGAAAAGAAAGAAAGAAAGAAAGAAAGAAAGAAAAGAAAGAAAAGAAAGAAAGAAAAAAAGAAAGAAAGAAAGAAAGAAAGAAAGAAAGAAAGAAAGAAAGGAAGAAAGAAAGAAAGAAAGAAAGAAAGAAAGAAAGGAAGAAAGATTGATTCTTCAAGAGAACCATCTCACAGAGGAAAAGGAAGGGGTGAGCAGAGGGACAGAGGGGTGCTTGGGGTCACTCACAAAATGCCAAAACGCACCTGCGAGCAAGCACGCGTCAGTGAACTGTTCCTTCGTCACCTCCCACCGTTTCAGCAGCTGGTCGAGGTCCACCCATCTGCTTACATGAAGAGACAGACACAAAGAGAGAGAACACAAAACCAGAGGCTCCACACGCTGTCGCTCTGAAAAATCCGCGCACCCGATACAGTCTTCATATGCCACCACCATTTGAAAAGCATTTCATATACTTGCGAATGCACGATGGAAGGGAGATCGGGCTGAGAGCCAACAAAGAAAAGAGGTGAAGAGGGCCAGACAACACACTAATTCAGAGAGAAGTAGAGAGTCGGCTGGCCCCCCTGCATCTCTGCGTGCCTCCCTGACGGGCTGACTCAAAGTGCTTCTGGCTGAAGTCAATTCCTGTCACCACTCGCTTCACTCCGAAGAGCATCACTGAGGGAGGACCGTACACGGCATGAAACCGCTTCTCCTCCACGAAATACCCCAGCTGCGCGGCAGCAAAGTAAGGAGCCTGGAACACTTCTTGCCTGCACACACACGCACACACACACACAGAGCAAAGGAGAGAAGACCCTTGTGCGACGGGAGCGATACCTTCTTCTCTCTGTGATTCCGCAAATGAAATGATATTCATGTTTTCCGTCCTCGTCCCCTCAACAGGCATGGAAGGTCATGGGGAATGGAAGGGAAAGGAGGGGTGGAGAGAAACTAGAGTTAACACGCCTATGAAGACGAGCAAGGAGCTTTGGGAGCCCAGAGAAAGGGACAGTCACAGGAAGGGTACTGAGACAGGAAAGGCGATGCGCGCCTTGTGTTTGAGAGGGAGGGAGAGGCGGGAGGGGTGAGAGTTCGCTTATGCGTGAGGGTGGGTGTCTTTTTGTCCGGCATGTTGATGTCTCTGTGGAGAGATGCTGCTGATCCGCCAAGGCCACTCACTTTTTGTAAATCAAATAGTGCATGACGAAGTGAATGAAGTCGCTCTTCACTCTGCTGGTGACGAGGGAAAACTTCTGCTGGGCCAGGAGCTCGTCTCCCTTCGTGAGGTAAGACCAGGCCGCTTCCATTGTCTGGCTGTAAGTGGACGTAAACAAGGAGTGAGCCTCTGGTTGTATTCCCTGAAAGATAAAGCACGGCGTGATATTCAGCTTCCGAAAGTTCGCAATCTCCCTGTCGATGACCCCAAACGCCCCCGGGGGCATCCCCCCCAAAGCATCAGACAGAGGGTCCTTCAATCCGGGGAGTGTCCTGATCCAGTAGGCAGCATCGATGCCCACCTTGAATTCCCTCAGTTCGCTCAGGTCTCCCACACAGTGGAGCTTCTGGTCCGTCAAAAAAGTCTGCAAGTGCCGGATTCTCATTCTGCTCCGCTCCGAACGCTCTATACGTCTCCGTTTCCCTTTTCTTTGTTCTCCCACTGCCGCGGGAAATTTAAAGCACCAAAACAGCCAGAGACGTCTCGGCACAAAGACAGCAAGGCAGATGGCAAGAAAGGAACGCAACAGAAGTCGATCGCCCACTCGTCCAACTCTCCAAGCTCAAGAGAGAGGACCCTAAAACCAAAACACGCACACGGCGCACTTTCTGAAGAGGGGAGCGCTCCACAGCAAAGGGGTGACTTTCAAGAGGAACAAGCGCAACCACCCGTCAAAAACGGATCATTGGGCAAGTCACATACACCAAACCTCATTCACAAAACTGACAGCAGATCCGTTCGTGCGCTCGATCTGGAATGAAGAGAGCTCTGACGATGGAAAAAGACCGACGAAAACCATCGAAAACTTTTGCAGAGTTTGGGCGTCTCCGCGACCTCCTCGCATACCTTCGCGCGTTGGAGCTTCTGGTCGGTCCCCGGCCCCGAACAGCAAATTGGCCCGGCGTACACAATCGGACCGCGGGCCCGGCCATGCAGTGCCTGGGCCGGGTCTAGCCGCGCGGGCCGGGTGCCGCGGACCCGTGTTTGTGTTCGCACGGAGCATGCAGTTCACAGAGACTGCCTGACCTGTCTTGGACTGGCGATCTACAGGCTTCATCTGCGTCGATTGAAGTTAGCCTCTCACAGCACGATGCTTCGCACACCTGTTTTAGTTTGAGGCTTAGACAACGACGCCGAACGTGTTTCTTTTGCCTGGGGTGGTTTCTGAGCTAGTGAAGGAAGTTGATTGAATGTTTTTGTAGTGTTCCATCTCCCTGTCCCAAAGAACACTCGAAAGAACTGGTCTGTTTCTGGCTTTATCTCTGAATGCTTTGGAACACGACAACCAACAGTTTGCATAATTCGTATTGAGGATGACTGAACAGTCTGAACTCCGCCTGCGGGTCAGTCAGTGGCGACGATTTTCTCATTTTACCCTGTCTTTGTCTAGACACTCAAATCATCAGATACGTGTGTGTTCCCTTGCAGAGAGAGGAAGTAAGTATGGGACCTCTTACTCGACTTCCCATTGCTGAGCTCCTTGCCAGGTTCATCGGATCGCACCAGCAGATCTTCTTTCAGCTTGTGTGTCGAAACTTTGCACTGGCTTATGAAGGAGTTTATAGCGGGACAGGGGGGCTCTGCACCTCTGCTTCAGCTGCGTGTGAGAGCCCTGAACGGTTGGCGTGGGTGGACGTGGCCGCGATAGAGAGAGGCATGAGAGTGACCACTCGTCGTGTGGAGGTTTTGACTCAGTTTCGGAGGTTGAGAGAGTTGAGCGGTCTCTCTGTGGAGGAGAGGAACCGCGGTGTCCTTCTCTCTGTCGCTGCCCGAAGTGGAAAGCAGAGTCTCAGGGCTCTCGTGCAGAGAGGGGGGGCTAGGTATGGGGTCTGCCACTGCACTTGCAAAGCGGAGACATGCTGTGACCCAGTGGAAGGGAGGGGGGGTAACGCGCACATGTTGGAGACGGGACAGCGTCACAGAAGCAGCAGAAGTTCATCCCTGTCCGCTGCGTCAGTCTCCTCTCCTGACGCGCGCCCTGAGTCAAGTGAAAAAGGTCTGGTGTTCATGAGCCGGAAGGCAGCAAAGGGTGCTGCCGAGGGGGGGTGGTCGGATATTCTCTCCCACAGCTTCGGCTTGCCCTCTCCTGTTGAGGAAGGGGAAACCGAAGAGATGCCTTCCGGCAGTACACGAGAGCACTTCTCTCATGCTGCCACCTTCTCCTCTTCCTCTGCATCTTCCAGCTCGTCGAGTAGCAGAGATTCTTCGGCCAAAACCCCACTGCAGTTTTGCTGCTCTTCCCCTTCAAAATCCCCCCCACTGAGCTGCCACTGGCACGTGCCAATCGACGACCTTTGGTCGGAAACCGCCTACGGGGCAGGGCAGGGGGGGCGAGTGGGTCTCCTGTCCTGGTTGGAGGGCTCTGCATCCTCTGCAGGACGGGATCTCTTTGCAGACAGAGAGACCGTGAGGGCGGCGCTGGAAGGGTCCGCCCAGGGGGGACATGTGCAGGCCGCCTCCTTTGTGTGGGCACGAGCCGCCGAGGCAGCAGCTCGTCAGGAGGCCGCGAGGGACGACGCGCTCGTGACGGAGAGGGCGCGTGAGAGGAGCAGTGAAGAGGAGAAAGAGAAGACAGATAATTCTGCTTCTTCTTCTTCTTCAGAACGACTCGAGAGGAACCCTACTGCACCCTCAGATCAGCCAACATCTTCTTCTTCCTCTTCCGCCTCCCCTTCCGAGTTCAACCACAACGTCCTCCTTGCCTCCCGGGTTGTCAAGAGGATGCCCTCTGGATCCTCTCGGGCTCTGATCGCAGTCAATTGGCTGGCGGAGACGCGCAGAGAGAGAGAGGCTGGAAGACCCCTCACCCCCCTACCCTCCCCTCTCCCCTCAGTGTCTGATTTAGATCTGCACTTCTGGTGGCCTGCATGCAGACACAGACAGTGGGACTTCGTCTTTTGGGCCCTCGGCCTCTCTCGTGGAGTCCCCCCCTCAGCCTCAGCACCCGATCATCTTAGGAGCCAGGGCTCGACAGACTGTGCCGCCGAGTCCGTCTCCTTCCCCCCCATTCCCCTGGGAAGAAAGAATCTCGCAGTGTCGCTTGCAGAGACAGGGGGGGTGCCTGTGTTGCGGCACTTGAGTGAACGGCTGAAATGGGCGGCAGAGGATTTCGACCGTGTGGCTGGTGAGGCGTTGGCGGCCGGGATGACCCGTGTGCTCTGTTGGGCCTGGGTCCAGGGGTTCGATCTGCGTCCGGCAGTCGGAACTGGAATTTCGTTGGGGGGCTCTTCGGGGGGGGTGGTGACGGGCAGGTGTCACGACCAGCGTTCGGTTTTGCAGTTTTTGGGTACTGCAGAGAGTCGTGAGAAGAGAAAGGAGTGGCTGAGACAGTGGGAGGAAGCAGTGCAGAAGGATGAAGATGGAGGGACACTGTCAAGCAGAGGTGTGGAGGTCGGACAGGCTGATGGAGAGGGGGAGGGGGTGCATGAGGGGGCGGTTGTTGCCTCCTGGTCGGAGTGGGTTCATGCGGGGTGTTCTGTTCGGATCCGCTCTTGCGGAAGGTCAGAGGGCTCTTCTGCCTCTGCGTTGAGCGTCTCTGGGTCAAAGCGTGGCCTATCGTCTTCCTCCTCTCTGTCGTCTTCCTCTTCCTCTCTTCAGAAAAATCAGGAAAAATAGAAAGATAGATGCAATCCAACGTGAAAAAGAGAAAGCGCAGGTACACCTGTGAGATAGGCAACTCTGTCTGACATGGCACTTCGAGTGACATTGATGGCGTGCACGAACATGCATGCAGTGTATTCACTTCTGCATCTTAGTCTCAATTAAACATGTTGTGGAATCGTTCGTTGTCTCTTTCACTTGTCGCCTTGCTTGTTCATGAGTGGCAGTCTCTTACTGATCTCTGTGCCTTTTTCTTCTTGCACGGGGCTCACTGGCAGCTCATTCATATGACAACATAGGCACGCGTGTGCAGAATGATGGAATTCAGTGTCTGTGACCCTCTCAAATGGAGGGGGGCAAGGAGGAGTGAACGTAGATGGAGGGGGAAAATTGGGTTTGAACCTTACAGCGAATTTGGTGAATGAGGGAAGCAAAGAGAAGGCTCTTCTGCCTACCGCTCTCAGACTGTCTAGTGTTTCTTCCTTCCGCCTTCTGCGGTTCCCCTGGAGGTTGCCTCGCTTCTGGTGTCTGCAAAGTGAGAAACGGACAACTGAAAAGGCCCGCAGAAAAATTTCGCTTGCTCAAAGGCAGGGAGTCCCCACCCTATAGTCTGCACCAGCACGGCTTTGGGAGGGCTGGGACTAGGAGAGGAGGGGGAAGTTGTGCGGTTTCTCTTCGGTGTCGACGGGATTTTTGGAGTCTGCCTCGGAGTCTTCGCATCCGGCCGGGCTGTGAATTACTGCACGCTGATTTGGATGGCTTAAGGTGACGTGGACATGGTTCTTCTTGTCGACTTCTTTGCCTCACAAAAATGTCTCTAGCTTTGCCGCGATGTCTGTTTCTTTGTATGGCTCTTCTATTTTTCTGCCGCTTCTTCTGTCTGCTCAAAATAATGCATGTGCCGCGCAGATGTCATGCATGTACGTTTGAGAACATGTCTGTTCCCATGTGTTACCATTTGTATACGACATGAATGCTCACAGACTGCCCTTTGCCATTGGGATACGATGGCTGGCGGGTTTAGTCACATCATCATCATCATCATCACGTTGGCGGTAACGACTCGGACGTAACGTTGCATCATATACTAGTGATTCATATCAAAGCATCAGGCTTTAACTTCGACTGCATGTTAGAAAGCTGCTCTGAAAGCATGAGACCGTACTAAAATTCATATCTGAATCGATCACTCACAATAAGTCAGAGAATTCAAAGTTAAACTGTAGGTTAAACTCATTTTCTAATAGTATAAGAATGACACAAAAAGTGTTATTCTTGAAAAGTGGGATCACTTGGAAAATTAAATCAGTGGCACAGTATATCGCATCATGATCATTAATGTTGATTGATTGATTGATTGATATGTTCCGCCCTAGGGCCTTCCCACTATGTCTATCTGTCGCCAGAGCTCCAGGTACGTTTTGCCCGTGGTCCACTGCGGGAGGTTGGCTTACCCCGTTTATGATTCGCTCAACCTCTATAGAAGGGAAACATCAAACCAATCCTCAAGGCCCGCCATATGCAGGACTGCCCTGACCATCATCATTTCTAGCATCATTAGTACTAAACTAGGTACTGAAACACTAACTAGAAGTCTAGAACACTAACTGAAAGGCTTCAGGAAAAGCTGAGTTTTTAAGGCTTAATATATGAACAAAGGACTTCTGTCGATCGCTAAGTCGATCGTCAAAATTGAAAGACTAATAATTGTAAATATATGGCAGGAGGCCAATCCTCCAGACATTAATCCTATCCTATCCTATAAAAAAGTCAAAGACTCGAAGTTGCCATTCCCCAAAAAGTTATAGGTGATCAACCTGTAACTACTAGGCCTATAAAGTCCTAGGTAAAGTCTTAGATCATAGAAATGCTAAAAACGTGTTCTCGATCATTTTTTAAACACCAGGAGTACCTTCTTCGGAATTTCAGTTTTTTTATACCAATATACACCTCGATCTACTGACAAGTTAATTTTTTTAAAATCTCCAGAGTCCAAACCCCTTTTTGGACTAGTTCTTGGAAAATCCAAAAGCATAAAACACCTCCACTTTCTGATGAAATGCCGAAAGGTCGTTTGTTTTTGCACTGGGCCCACTGTCTTTCGGTCACGCCGCCTGCTCTTCAATTGCAGTTGTCAGACCTGCACGCGCTCAGTCGAGATTTTGGTGCAGTGGAGTGAGGAGGAGGATCAATGAGGGAGGGAGGAACACGAATCATCATCGAGGCTTTGACCGGAAAGAAGAGCATTTCACTTCTTTGAGTGGGAAGTCTGACAACCGTCCCTCGAGTATGTCAAAGAAAAGAGGAAGACATGCAAACAGACAAACGCAAGCCCTGTTGCGATGAAAAAAGAGAAAGGAGTGGGAGAAGAATCGATAAAAGAGACATCAAAGAAGGGCTTTGACTCCCTCAGAGAGGTATGTAGAGGTATGGAGACAGAGACAGACAGACAGACAGACAGACAGACAGAGACAGACAGAGACAGACAGAGACAGACAGAGAGAGACAGAGAGAGACAGAGACAGACAGACAGACAGACAGACAGACAGACAGACAAACAAACAGACAGACAGACAGACAGACACACACACACACACACACACACACACACACGCACAAAGAGAAACGGGGGGGAGGGGGGGGGGG
>JAHBMJ010001653.1:0-27823 GCA_018398765.1 Chromera velia
CTGACTGACTGACTGACTGACTGACTGACCTTTGACTGTGAGAGGAGTCTGAGGATTTTGTCTTCCAGTTCTTTCAAACTTCTCTTTGACTCCGCCGACTCCACCACCAGTCTGACTCTCTTCTCCTCTACTGCCGGCTCTTCCTCCTTCACGAGCATCGCCAGAAGCTGATCTTCTAGACCGTCAGCAGTCACCACGAAGTTCAGGAGGGTGACCTGGAGGAACACGTTCGTTCAAATGAAGAAAGAGGCTCAATCAATAGAAGGGAGGCATAAACCGCAAATTCATTGCATATTATCGTTCTGAGTGGGGATGACAATAAGTTTCTGTGTGTCTGTGAAAGTCTGCGCGTTTGCGTGAATATGCTGCTAGATGTATCTTCACTGCCTGAGTCTCTTTTGCCAATGTAGGGACGTTTGATGGAGACATCCACTTTTGCTTTTCAAAGGAAAGCGGAAAACAAAAAAAAACCGCGAAAATCCTTCCGCTTGTTTATCTAAAGAAATATCGATTCCTTGGCCACCCTTCACATTTCGATCACAAAGAGGCGACGGACCTCAACGCAAACTTCGGGCGCGTAGTGTGGATTTGGAAGCTTTGTGGTGAGGTAGAGTCTGAAGTCTTTAGAGTATTCGATCTGTTGGTCTCCCAGTCGAATCATCATCACAGATCCCATCTTGAAGACTGCCTTTTGAAGAAGGGGTTGGAGAAGCGGGTCCAGATGCTCCCCCACATTCTCAAACAAAACTGGAACACCTTGAGAGACGCACATCTCAAGAGCACGCGCATAGTCTTGAGAGAAGCGGAGGACCTTCAAGGTCGGTTGAGCAGACGCTTTCTCATCCCCTCCTCCGCCTCCACCTCTTCCCTTTTTGTCTGCCCCTCCTGCCCCTTGAGGCCCTCCCCCCTCTTCGCATTTGATCCATTTGTTTGCCTGAAGTTGAGGATCGATCATCAAGGGCCACCTCCTGGAGTTGGACATGATGATAGCGTTGTCAAGGGAGAAGGAATCGTTAGGCAATTTGTTGATCACCCACTGCTGGATCTTCACAGGGTCACCCACGATGGACTGCAGAAACAAATGCAAAAAGTCCGCGAACAAATGAGTGCTTCAGAGTGCTTGGAATTCATCGGGAGAAGCACAGAGAAGCATCTAAAAGTCAGAATGCGAAGAAAGGAAAGAAAAACAAACACGGCACTACAAAAGAGAAAAAGAAACCTGCCAACAGATCATCAAGTCTATTTGGGAATTGAATGGCTCCACCATGCACCTGCAGGCCAACCTGGAGTGAAAATGCAATTTCCCTCAGTGCCTCGCTGTTGCTGGCCCCGCTTGCTGCCGCCTCCATGGCCGCTTTTCTTGAAATGGACACCGACGTCTGGATGTTCTGGTTCAGCAGAAAGTCAATCCAGTGTGCAACGGTGGTCTGTCTGTGCCCTGCCGGGAACACCCCCATGTAGGCAATCACTCCCGAAGCAACCAGAACGTCGCCAGTCAGACTTGCAAACTCTTTCTGCACGCATTTGCTCGAGCCCAGCCACAGGCGCACAGAGAGACGGAAACAAGCTGAGAACAAAAAAGAGAAACAAACGTGGAGGAGATCTGCGTCGCATCATACAATTGAGGATGGAGACTGGTATTGAACAGACTGCATCAATTCACGTTTGTTGTCTTCAGGCAAATAGTCCTCTAAGAACAGTTGAGGCTGGAGGCCCATGACTTGATAAATTACCGTAGAAATAGAGTCCCTTCCCCATGTTGACGTATAAGATACCAACAAACGAGTGACGCACGCAACGAACTGACTGACCCCCAGCCGTTCCGAGGCCTTCGTCCATGTGACTCGCTCCCCTCCGAGCCCCGAGGTCAATTTCTCTGCTCTCACAAGTTTTTTTCTGCAGTCGTCGTCCTCTTGCTGCAGTCTGTCCTTCTTCGCCTTCGCTTTCTCGAAGTCTGAAATCAACGCGTTGACCCGGTCCACAACTTCCTGCAGCATGGCTTTCTTCTCTGCCAACTCGTCCATTGCCTTCTTCAACGTGGCCTCTGCCTCTGCCAGCGCCAGTCTCTTTGGCTCCACGATCTTGGCAACCTGCTCGCCCATGGTTTTGCACAAATTAGCGCACTTTTCTCGCGAAATGCACACTTAATTACCAGCAGAGCAGAGAAGATTGACTCGCCCAACTCTCGATGATCTTGGAGACACATGCGTGAGGAAGCAAGATTTGTCCAGGGGAAGAGAGACAGCAATCCGGATGCAAGAGTGACGCTACGTATATGGTCGACCGCGATGCAGAAAAATTCTTCGCATGGGATCACGGCAACCTGGAAGGAATCGGCAAGCAAATGACAGAAAGGACTCTTTGGATGTCCTGCAGATGACAAAGTGCAAATACGATTCTGATCTCAACCTGTGGAGCGAATTCCCCACCGACCGACCGACCGACCTTGTCGTATTGGATGAGGGCGAGGACCCATTTGCAGAGGCCTGTCGCTGCGACTGAGGCCTTTTTGATCAATTCAGGGTCGAACGCGGGATTCTCAGCGAACACCGTCACCTTCTGAACAATGTCGGCTGGGATGTTGTCCTTGTCGTATCTGTGTGGAGGGGCGGATGAGAAAGAAGAAAACGAAAGCTGTTCGAGGAGGATGACAAGGAGAGGAGAGAAAATGCAAAAAAGGAAACCCACCACCAAGGGGGCAGTAGAGGAGAAAAGGCCGACAGCTCAAAGGATGGAGGAAAGTGTGCATGCATGCAAGAAGGCAGACAAGGGGATGCGTTGGAAGAAATGGGCCTGAAAGAAAAAACCTTCATGGACTTGATCTGAAAGAAAATTGCTTCTTTGGGCCACAACAAGATTCTGCTCCACTTTTTTTCCCCCAATAAAATGCCCAACTGCCCAACTGTCTGCGCGCCGTTTTTCCTCATATGCCTGTCTGTCCTCCTGTCTAACTTACCCAAAGAGTTTTTGAAGCAGCTTGGCGTCGCCGAGGAGTTCCTTCTTTGCGGGTTCCCAATAATCCTCCACGTTTGATCTTCCATCGGGGCCCTTCTTTTTTGCCGGCTTGACTCTGAACATGATGCACAGAGCATTCATGACCAAGACCACGCCATCAGGGGGGGACTTCATTGCCTTGACCTCGACGAGATCGTTTTTGGAAAGTTTTTTCAACGCATCCTCTGCCGATTGGAGGATTGGGAGAGCTGCACAGGAGGCCGGAGAGGAACGTACAATAATGTAGTCTGGCATTTGCGCATCCTTCCGTTTTCTGTTACACACTCAGCCAATTCACATACAGATGCGTACGCACAAACGCACACGCACACACACACACGCACACACACACACACACACACACACACACACACACACACACAAACGCACACACACACACACACACATACACACATACGCGCGCGCGTGCGCACACGCGCACTCACATACGTGAGTACACCTCGGTCCCGAGTACATGAGCGCAAAAAAAACGTCTGTCCTCCCCTGAATTGTGGGTAAGGCGAGAGAGAGGTGAAGCCATTCTTGGCTGTCTTCTTGAATTCAAAAACAATCACAAAGCTTTAATCACGGAAACAAGTGCCGACCCTGGTCGAGTTGTCCTTGGCATTCGTCCTTCATCGCTTGTGCGGCTGCTGCCTGTTTGCTGCACGCTTCCTCCTCTACCTGCACCTTCGCCTGCTGCTGAGATGCCTCCTTCTGTTTTTGGTCGATCGTCACCATCAAAGCCGCTGTTTCTTCTGAGGTCTTCTTCAACACCGGCTGGAGCTCCTCGAGAGTCTTCTGCATCTCCACCACTGCCTCGGAGGTCGACTGCAACTTGTCCAGACCCACATCGTATCTGCTCTTTGCCCCTCGGACCTGGGGCAGAAAGGGAGGAACAACACGAGAAGGAGGAAAAGATTCGATGAAAGCGTTTCTTTTCAGGTGAGAACCTTCACTTACTTGTTGCAGGAGAAGTGCAAAAACAACTCTGAGAAGTCTGCTGGTCAGTCAGGCAGATGCTGCATTTGTCTATTTGCTTGTCTATTTGTCTGTCTGTGCTTCTGTCTACCCGTGCATTGGTCTCTCTGTCTCTTTCTGCCTGCGGTTCGCCCTTTGCTTCTTTGTCCATTTGTCTGTGTCGGTTCCTTTCCTGGGTCTGCTTGCTTGCCCTTTTTCCCATGTGCGTCCCTCCTTGCCCATCTGTCTGTGTATTTGCCTGAGAGTCTAACGCACCTCATCTCTCTTGTTCTTGAGCAGCCCCTTGAAGGCATTGATCAGTTCGAGGTAAGAGGTCGGAGTCACGTAGTAGTGCCGTCTGTCGTCCTCTCTGTATTTCCTTGTGAGATCTGTCACGCTTTGCTGCATCTCGACACACGTTGCTGCTACGCCATCGAGAACTTCCTCGGAGGGCAGATTGCCTGAAAGATGGGAGGGAGGGAGGGAGGGAGGGAGGGAGTGAGGTCTGGAGGGAGGAATGAGAGAAGGAAGGGATGTTGGACTCAGGAATGCCATGGAAGGAAGGAAGAAAAAAAACAATGCATGAGAGGTCTCAACTAGTGTTGCCGTTCCTCAAGCAAACGTGTCTTTCATTCACTTTCTCAAGAAAGGTGCGCACGTAGGAAGATAGAACGACGCGCAAGTAGCTGGATTGACAGGCATGCCAACAGAAGAGAGCCCGAGTGCCCGAAAGAATCGGGCAGGCAGGTTCCCTCCATGCAACAAACGAACCTGCGGTGACCTCCTCGGCTAAGAAGTGATGGGAGACAGAGCGCAGCGCCTCTGCAGGCCACTCCATAAACCAGTCAATGGTACAGCAGTTGACAAGGGAGGGGAACATACGGATTCTGTTCCTGAAACCGTCTCCGATGGGGGACAGACAGAGGACGATGTGCAGGTTCATTCGGGAGACTTCGAGAAAGTACTGGAAGATCTCTGCGGGCCCATGCCTGGGAGGGTTGGCTTGGGAGGCCGGCTTCATGCAGAGGTCCAATATCGTGTTCTGAAGGCAGGCAGACAGAAACAGGCAGAAGGGGAGAGCAGTGTTTCGACCACTCACAAACAAATCAAAAGAAAAGGCAACATCGATTTTCTGTGTCTCAATCGTGCCCGTACCGTGAGGTGGGAAGGGAAGGACAAGGTCAAAGAGGGATAAAGGACGTGCAAATCATGGGAAGGACAATACTGCGCTTAGATAAAACAAAAAGTCGACTGTCTGTGTCGACAAACAATTTACATCAAAATGGACAAAAATTCTTTGCAACAATTCGGAACAGACTCTACAGAGGACAAAAGGATATATGCATCATGTACGTCTCCGAGTCGAAATCAAGTCGACACTAGTGAGTGACACCCCCTATCCCTCCCTCACTCTGCCTGCCCCTCCCTCGGACCGACCTTGTCCTCCTGATTGAAGAGGTTGGGGATTTCTCCCGTGTTCAGAAGTGCAGAGAGATCCTCCACGAAGGTCTCCTTCACCAGCTGCGTGTCGGATATCATGAACGTCACTTCCTTTGCCTTCCCTCCGCTTTTCATCTGCAGATTCTTCAAGTCGTCCCTCCATTCACTCACGCCATATGCCTTTGAAATCTCAATCGTTGATAGATCGTACTGCACGATGTTTGTTGCAAGCATGGTGAGGGACTTCCTGCCCGATCCGCCGACCCCCACCAGCAATGCGTTTCCGAGAGGCTGTCGGAGAACCCGAATGATCCTGGCTACGTGCTCGATTGCAGAGAAGAACAGCACCAGGTTCATCTGTTTCCTCGGATTCATCTCGTTGTAGTCTGTCAAGTACCCATTCATCGCCTCCTCCAGGGCCTCTCTGTCCGACAACTCCTGGTAGAAGGGCCTGAAGAAATTAAAGGAAGGAAGGGAAAAATAGGGTGGATGGAAGTCGGAGAGCGATCCATAGGCAGAAACGGCGGGAATTTTTGGGGTGCAAGTTCAAATACAAGACATATCTTTGGAAAAAATTGAAGCGGTCATTGAAGTGGTATGAGCAAAAAAACAAAGGGCGGTGACTGTTGAGTGAAAAAGGAAGGAAGAGGATACGGCTAAAAGCGTTTTTTCTGCCCATCGCTAAATTACTTTCCGCCTGTCTGCTTATCTGTCCATTTCCCTTACTGACTGACTGACTGGCACACATACGGACGGACCTGCGCGGATCGACGAAATCTCCAAACAGGACGGTGGCCTTCGGATCGGACCCGACCAGCTGCTCCCATTTTCGCCTGAAATTGGAATCCATCAGACCTCTCAGCTGTTGCTGCAACCACCCCTTGTCTTCCAAGGAGACCAGACGGTCCGCAAACACGCGTGAGCACTCGTGCACCCAACACTTGACCATATCGTCCTGACTCTGGAGCGAGTCAGGGGTGCACATGCACACCCCTTGCACGACCCTTGCAAGATCTCGCAGGTTGAATGTGTAGTGTGATTTGGCAGGGGTGGGCAGAAGATCCTTCTGTGCGGAGTCGAACAGCTCGATGGTTGCTTTGACGACTAAGGGAACTTGGGACGCCACTGCGGACGTGAAGGGCTGGAAGTACCACTTCATCACTGTGACGAAGATACGGGTGAGACTTTCATTGTCGAAAGGAGTGAGGAAAATGAGGTTGTAGTTGCGAGTGTACCGCATGCTGATGTGATTCCTCCCACCCCCCGGTGGACCCATACAGGCAATGAACTGAAGGTCGACCAGCTCTCTGAACTCGCAGGTCTTCCTGTCATACCAACCCCGTGAGGCCATCCACTGCCGAAGGATTTCGATAGGAGGCTGTGCTCCATATGTCTCTTTTGCGGGAAGGTTGAGATCGTCTACGAAGACGATGCAGGTCTTTCCGAATGGTGGGCCGAAGGTCCCCTTTTTTCTCTTGTCAAGCTTGCCATCAACAATGTCTTGTGTCTGATTTGCCGTTGTTTGCGCAGAGAAGGCAAAGCAAATGTTCGTGTAGCGCTCTTTGTCGAATCCCTCGGAGAGCTGGCTTTGCACAGACACGGTCTTTCCTGTGCCTGTGGTCCCGGAAAGAAGAATGTGGCATCGGGTGAGGGAGAGAGTTTCGAGGAAAAAGGCGTTTCTTCGGGTATCTGATGTAGGGACGATGATTTGGTGTATTTGGGCTTCTTTGGGGATGTCCAACTGCTGAAGACCTTGGGTCCATGGAGCCCATTTGCCTGTGTCCTCTTGGACTAGGAAGTCGTACGCTAAGAGTTTCTCGGGAATGGAGAATTTTGTCTTTGATGTGTAGACGGGAATGTCCACCAAGAGATTGTATTTCTCCCTCATCTCTTCTCCTTTTCCTGCCAGAAAATCCCTGATGAATTCATCAAACAAGCGTCTTCCTGCCTCGTCCACGGCGGCACCCACAGACCAAAGAATTGAAAAAAAGAAAGTTGACTCTACTCTTTGGTCCTTGTCCTTTTGACTCATTCCGTCACCCTTGTCTTTCTTGTCTGTCTTCCCAGCATCTCCGGAGATCGCCGCAGAGGCATCTTCGTGCGCTTTCTGAGCGGCTTTGAACTCTGGCACATGCCTCAAAAGCATACAAGTGAGGAGCTTCAGTGCACTCATGACGAGCCAGTTCTCGGAGATCGGCACAGGGGTGTTGCAGGACCTGTGGATGAGGTCGAGGGCTCCCGGAACGAATTCCATGAAGTGCTGTTTGATCTGTTGACCATTCACCCCGTCCTTTCCAAAAGATGAGGTCCCACTGGGAACAGGGCCCTCAAGCCAGCTGTCAACGAAGGGCTCCCACCCGAGTTGATCGGGCTCCAGGAACACCATACCGCATCTCGACACTGTGGCTGGAGAGGCCACAGCGAGGTCCTCAACCTCAAACATCATCGTTGTCACAGGGGACAGCTTGATGATCTCGCCTGCAACAGAGAGAGAACAGAGAGAGGAGTGAAAGTTGGGCAGAAAGAAAGTGAAACAAAACAGGAGAGCTGTGAAATTGGAAAGCGGGGGGTGAAAGGCAAAGAAGACAGCGAGATTTCTTCTCAAAGGGATAAGAGAAAAAGGGGAGGAATGAGAGTTGCGGCAAAACACAAGGCAATCACACAACAACGTTTGCTCCCCTGAGAATAGCCCTCTGTCTGACCTGAGTTCAGGCAAAGTTTTTTGTTATCGTCCAGCACGGTGTTCATGTTTTCAATCCACACAGCGTCCACGGGACCGTCTAGGGCGATCCACTGTCGTTTCTTCGGGTCTGCATTGGATGCGTATCTGACAGTCAACGCGAGGATTCCATCTGTCCACTCGTGGGTGTTCTCGTCGAATTGACCATACAGCTGTCCCTGTGTAATCGATTTCGGATTCATTGTGTGGATCTCCACAGGCATGTACACCTCCGATTCGGGGTTCTTCTGGGCGACCGCAGCCATGGCAGCTGCCAGCACATCCATCACGCAGGTCTTTCCCGAAAGGGTCCGACCCACAAGCATCAGACCGTGACGAACCATGACAGTCTCGAGCAGCTGCGTGCACTTGTGGATAAATGGACCAGTGGATTGTAGATTCCTCTCCGCTGAGGCGTTCTCCATCGCTGCTGTGAGGTCCCCATAGTCTGGAGCTGGGAGGGTGGTCCCGGGAAAGAGGTCACTTATGATTCCTTTGAAGAGGGGAATATCGTTCTGAGTGAATTTGGGGAGGTTCACGTCACTCAGAGCTCGAAGTGCGAGGATGTCTTCAGTGAACTCTTCGCCGAGGGTCCGTTTCAGTTGGCCTGCATGAGGGGACAACAAAAAAATGGAGAGAGAAAGAGAGAGAGAGCCTTTCAGGCGTGTAAGGGTTGCATGAAACCTAACGGATGGTAGCCGTCTTGATCCGAATCCCCCGTAGCCTCGTCAGTCTTTAGCGACTTCACTCACGCTTTCTTTTCTCAGTACCACCATTCAAAAGTCGGCTCGGCGGTCGAAACTTCAATCAATGAATTGAGGAAGACGATCAAAAGACGAGAGAGTCGATCGCTTATGTGCACTGACCTGCGGCAGTGAGAATTGCCTTCAGTGCTCTCATACCGAAATCGTAGTGATCTTGCGAACTCAGCTGTTCACTCGACAACCTCAGAGACCCCACACACTTCCGAGCTAAATTCTTCGCGTCCTCGAACCCGAACGAGTAGAGCACGATCTCAGCGATCAGACTGTAGTCGGGGACCATCATGGCACAGGGCCGGAAGAGAGCCTTGAGGTTATCTGGCAACTCGGATCGCCCTGCGTACCCAGGGTTCATCGTGATGTTCACCGCACAGGTGGGAACTAGATCGAGCTCGGTCCCCTCAAAGAGGAAATTCCTCTTTTGCATTCTGCAATGAAGAATAAAAAGGCATTCTTCTTGTGCAGGACGTGAACGATGGAATTTGCAGTACAGTCGATTTGCCTCTGTCGTGTTTCGTGGGGAAAAAGCATCGTTGTTCTTACCTCACGCAAAATCACGAAAAGATTTATTGGAGCTCGGCCTCGTACTACAAGACCAGCTTTCTCAAAAAGGCTTAAGCATTCAAGGCACGAAAGAGAGAAGAAAATAAATAGGAAACTTGAGAACAAAATGTATGATAGGCATGCTTCATGACGGTCTGTCTTCATTCGTTCATACCATGGCAGCTTGACCGTCCCAGCAGGCGGAGAGAGTCCTCAACCGCGGTGCACAAAATTTGATATTCAGCCGTACGAGAATTTTGAGAGCTGCTCGGACACATTTACTTCACAAAAGAATCATGGCTAATCACCATCAGTACACTTTGTATTCCTGTTGCGCATTCTGTCTGACCTGATTGCATCCTGAATCTGCGCCACCTGTTGTGCAATCACAGAGAGCACCTCCAGGTCAATTCTGTTGAACTCATCAAAGCAGCACCAGCACCCGGAGGCAGCAAGACCCTTGAAGAACTTTGCCATGGCCAGGTAGTCCAAACCGTCTGAGCAGTTAAACACCACGCACTGAACCGCCACAGCCTTTGCGAGATCCTGCTCGAGGAGAGGGGAAACATTTAAGGAAGATATCAAAGTAAAGCCACTTTAGTTCTCTCATGCTTGGACCTGCGCAGATTTCTGACTGGCCTCCTTTTTCCAGGCGAAGTGCATTGTGCTTCTTCTGTCAGATTCCCCAGAACGGGTGAAATGTACAGGGAGATAGGGGGACAGTCGCTTGTCTACCCTTACAACCAAAAGAAATCATGCCGGAACATGGTCAGATCCAAGAATATGGCTTTCCGATCGAAGTTTCCAAAATGCAGTGAACCAGCGCACCTTAAAGAAACCATATGGTTACATGCACATATAACAGTATGCTTTTGTTGCCTTGAACAAACGGAGAGCCAAAGATCATGGCTGAATTTCCTGTACCGTCTATCTTTTGTTCAGACTTTCGTGAGAAAAATAAAACACAGAACAAGAATCCGCCATGCGCAAACATTTCAAGGATAAATGCTCGACCGAGCTAGCTCACCTTTGTGGACTCTGTCTTTCCGGTCCCAGCGGGTCCCTCTGGCGCCCCTCCATAGTACAGATGGAAGGCGCCCATCAGAGTTCTATAGCATCTGTCGGTGAGAGGGGTGATGACCAGACGGTCCGAGTTCCCGAGATACTCAAAACCGTAGTGGAGACAGGAGTTCACAATCCGGACCTCGCACTCGCACTTGGCATTCATTTGCTTTTTCCCTCCTGTGGCCTCCCTTGCTGGTGCGGGAATCTCTCCAGGCTTCTTCCAGTAATACCGGAGTTGTGACATCCAGTCGAACTCATCTGGGCTCCCGATCTGCATGCATGAATGGAAGGAAGAACAAGAGGGAGTGAAGATTCAATCAGAATGTTCGTTTTCAGAGTATGCTCCCGGTTTCCGACTCCCTTTTTGAAGAGAATCCATTCAGGACCTCGGCAGGCTGCAGATTCCTTTCGACCAAATAAAAAGAAGACTTCCATCCTAAATGTGTGTCGAGGCCATTGAAAGTCGTTCAAAAAATACAGGAACAAAGATGTCGTTTCAGGCAGGCCGGATGGGAATGGCGGATTCCAAGACTTTCTCTCTGTGCAGAAGTTGCTCTAGATTCAAGATTCTCTGTCACCTAAAAAGTGGATACACACTTTTGATACACAGAACCAGCCCACCTTTGCTTTCTCAAGCTGCATCACCACGTCCCGTGCGTGGACATCAATAGTGACCATCGCTCCGAGTGTCTTTCTGTTTTGTTTCGTCAGCTTGCCTCTGACTAGCTGGACCACCTCGGAGAGCTGCGAGACCAGCTTTTGGACGTATCTGCATCCATTCAAACATTCAGATAATGAGGCAAACAATCATAAAGAAAAATAAGACACGAAACGAAAATTCTTCCATCGATCGTCTTTGAATGGTCCAACCTTCCAAATCATTGCTGGAAAAATGTCCTTTTCCGGATGTCTTTGGCCATTTTGTCCAACTGGCCGCCCGGCCAATTGGGCAACACATGCAGCCCCAATCCGTGAGTAATCGGGGGTCATCATCCGCTAACTGACTTGTCAATTGCTCCCGATGAAATCGCCTCTGCGACTTCTGCAGTCCAGTAGATGCAGTCCACCGCGAGGACAACCTGGCCCGGCCATTCCAGACACCACTTGGTTCTCTGCTCCTTTGCATACGCCTGCATGCATGTAGAGAGACGATTAATGCATGCATGAAAACAAAATTATTGGATTTTGTCTTTCTCTTCATCATGTGTGTTCCCTCTCATACTCTCTCTCGTTCAGGGACACATACACATTCACTCCCTGCTTCTCAGGGTAGACCGCAAGGAGCGGAAGACAGGGCCGAAATGGGCGTCGGCTGGCCGGCTGGCTGGTTGGTTGGTTGGTTGGCTGGCTGGCGGGCTGCAAAGAGTTCCCTAATTGAGTCTTCCAGACTAAAGCGGCGAGGAAAAGTTAAAAGAATGAAGGGTCTTGCTTGCATGGTCCATTTGACTTACCGTCACTGAGGCATCAATTTGTGCCCTGAGGACGTCTCTCATGCTGCCCTCAAACTCCAACAACCACTTCTCAACGTTGCCCTTCTTGTCATCGGCGTTCACATCGACCACCAGGGACTTCCCTCCAGACGGTGGGTCACCTGGTGTGACAGTCAGGGTGACCTCCTCTCCCTCGGCGGATATCATCCCTTCAATGATGGAAGACCCGGTGGCCGCATCGAAGCGCACCTTGTTGACTCCCTCGAAGCACTTGTTCATGTGAGGCTGCACTGCCACAGGGTCCTTCGTCTGAGAGAGGATAGAGAGGAGTTCGTCATTCGAGAGGAAGAAAAACCTAGGGAAGGCCAGACGCTTCGTTTCCAGGTAGTCGTTTAGACTCTTCTGGATGTCCTCCAGCTTCTTTGCAGCCTGCTGGAAGTGCGGAAGAACCGAGTCGATGTCCGCGACGTCCAGTGCAGCTGGAGATTCTTTCACCTGAACCCACAAGAGAGAAGAGGAGAGAAGGGTGCCGAAATTCAGTGCATGCATACATGGATGCATGTGGACAGAAGGCTAGATGTGAGGAGACCTGATGGAAAGGGGAGGGTGCCGTTGTTTTAGTCTATATTCTGGATAAAGGGTTCGTTCCTCTGGGCGGCGGCAGTGCATTCAGACTAGAGTTCCATCCCTCTTCCAGTAACCTCCTTTCGATGTTTCCTTTGAGATTTGGAAGGAATCGCTTCCAGACGGTGGGACAACGACATCACCAAAAAGAAAGAACGTGAAAAGACTTGAGGTGCAATTGTTGTTGTGACATTCTTCACAGGGCCCAGGAAGAATCGAAAGAAAAAAAAAAAAACGACCCACCCACCTGATCCATTGTAGATCTCCAGAGGCCGTCAATCTGTTCGAATCTCCGTGCCTCCATTGGCATCTGTCGCTTGATGTCCTCAGAACCGAAGATAGGCTCAAGGTACAGCCAGGCCCTTTGGACGTTCATCCAGACCTCAAAGAGATCCTGAATGTGCAGCAGCCGTTGCTCCCATTCTTTCACCTCCTTCTCTATTGGCTTCACAAATGGAGACCCCCTAATCGCTTGGGTCTTCACGATGTGCTCATCAAGCAGTGCCTGGAGGCAGAGAAGACAGGGCACAGATGAGAACATTGGTTTTGCACAGTTCAAGAACTTCAAAAACAAAATTGTAGGAGTGAAAAGAGAGATAGATGAATTGTTCGCGTGCACACAGTCAAACACGTTGAAGCAAAAAACATCGATCGATCAATAGTCAGGAGGACCTGGAGAAGCACAAATGTTCATATCGAGATTTCTGCAGAGATGCAATTGCTTTCCATTCTTGCCTTTCCCTCACTCCCTCACACTCCCTCTCTCACACTAACTGACTACCGACCGACCTGCACATCATCCACTCCCTTGAGCAGATACGTGCCCGTCTCTTTGTAGGGCGACGCCTCCAACTCGCACCCCTTCCACTCTTCCTTCATCTGTTTGAGCGTCTTCTTCAGCCCAAACTCTTTCTGCGCCACTGCGGAGATCTCCTCTATCAGATCAATGTGCTTGTCCGCTTCTGCAATTAGATGTACGGGCAGGCGGACAGAAAGGCAGAGAGAATCAGTGAAACAAAAATACATACACACAAAATTCAGCTACAGAACGGCGAGGAAGGGCTAGAGGATTCCGCACAGTTATGTGTCTACCTCCACCAGAGTTCTTTTGGTCTGTTCGGTCGGCCGGTCATTTTGGGAGGTGGAGAGAGAGAGAGAGGGAAGGGGGATAGAGAGGAGAAGAGCAGAGAGATGGAGAGAGAGAGAGACGGTATTTGAGGGAGCACGATGAACCTGTACACGCAGGTGTGGTGGTCTGCAAGGAAGAGCCGTTTCGAGATGTGCTAGTCTGTTGGCAGAATAATGCACTGACTTACTGACCCATATTGAGGAGTGTGTAGAGAGTCAACTGGTCATGGTCCGTCTCTGCCTCCTTCTCCATTCGGGCAAAGAGTTCATCCCAGTGTCTTTTCTGCAATGCCTCCTGACATAGGGCCCTAATGATTGGCAGGTGTCCCCTGTACCTGTCAATGGCCTCCTTCAGATCCTCTGCCACTTTCTGTGGAATCGGCTGATTGATCTTTGCGAACTCTCGTGCCATTTTGATCGCCTCCTTGTACCTGGAAGAAGAAAAAAAGGCAAAACGACAAGACGATGGGTTGGTTGAGAACACAAAAAATCGTTGAAAGCACCTAAACGGAGGCGATGTAGCGAGTCCTTTTCACACACAAGTCTGACATCAAAAAGAGTAGCCATGCAATCAAGTTGGAAGGAACGAACCAAACTTGAGGAGAACAAGAGAAGAGAGATGATGGGTCGCACATCACACAGGCTTACAGACTCTAAGCCAGAAAGATCATCTACATGCTTTTTTAGGTCACGCCTGTAATCCTCCTCACGTTTAGGCTGAAAGGTTCTTTTCTTGGAAGACGAACGTCAGAACATTCCTGATAGACTAGGTATGTGGCAGACAGGCAGGAAAACAGACACACTGCACAGATACACAGACAGATATCAAAAAATGCAAAACGGCACGCGGCTTCAGGTAGTCTCGTTGACTGGCCGATTTACTGATGTTGGCTTGTTTCGCTGACTGTCTGTGTGCTTGGTTGACTGACCAAGTTTCGATAGACTCTTCCACCTCCGTTGCCGGAAGCTTCTGAAGGTTCATGTTCAGCCAATCCTCGGCATTCACCCCAAACTCAGCTGCCGTCATCCACAACTGCAGTCGTTGAACAAACATTCATTGTGATTTATGTATTAATCATCAATTCATTTTCAATGCCTTGAAAAAAAAGACCCTTCCTTTCATGCCTGGGCTGCTTTCTGGCAGAAAACTGCACGATCTATACGACCATGCCCACGTCTTTCACTCTCACCCATTGATTCTCTCTCTCTTCTGATATTTCATCGACCGTGAGAGAGAGAAGATTCCTTTTCTTCAATCAATCGATAGATCGATTGATCAATTGAAGAATCTATGCCCACAGCTGTCTGTGCCTAGCTACACACACATCGCTCCCGTTGACCCACCTTGTTGTATGGTTTGTACTCTTCCACCATCTCGTCAAGGTGGGAGAAGTCGGTGACGTCAACGTTGAACAGCCTCTCGCGCTGCTGGAAGGATAGAACCTGCATGATATGCAAGGAGGGGGGGCATTCATGAGGACTCGCATAATGCGTCGAAACAAAGTACAAAGGATACGGAAAGGTACAGACAAACGGCCCAGGAAGAACCTACACACTGTCGCTCTTGCAAATCCCCAGGGCCGGAAATTCTAGCGACATGTGTTAACACGTTCACGTTTTAAAGGGCAATCAGACAAGAGAAAAACAACATTCGTCTAGCCGCGTCCTTTGCTCTCCTCCTTTCCTTTCCCCCTGCCCGTCTCTCCTTCCCTTCCTACCTTCTCTTTTGCCTTCTCGATGTCCGATTGATATTTGAGCAGCGGCCCGTGGAGTCTCTTGGCTTCGTCCCAGGAGGCGTTCTTCTTGATCGAATCGATGAACTCCTGAATCCCCGCGATCTCTTGCTTGAAGGCTTCTTTCTCGGCCTGGAGCTTATCCATGAACTGCAACCAGCGAACCAAGCAAGCAAGAAAGTAGGCAGCAGGCAGAAATCTCTATCCAGAGAAAAAGGCACGCTTATTGATGGAAAAAAAAAAACATCGTTGTATTCAACGAAGCTGCCGCTTCTGCATGCAAGTCTTGACTCTTTTTTGCACACGCATATCTTGCTCATGCATTGGCTCTAACACTTCTACCTGAATTGATTCAACAGAACTGACTGACCTTCTCTTTCTCGGCCTCCAGATTCTGAGTCGTGTTCGAGACGTTGATCCGGAGCTCTAACGGCCAAGAGAAGGACCTGAATGCAGCCTCGACTGCTTCGTCCGACACAGCAAAGCTGAAAGAAGACGCGAGGTTGATCTGCTGGTGCACGTGTTTGGTCATGGCCAT
Organism: Chromera velia; assembly: GCA_018398765.1. Taxonomy (NCBI): domain Eukaryota; family Chromeraceae; genus Chromera; species Chromera velia. The sequence goes on from JAHBMJ010001653.1 coordinate 15,936, forward strand.
CAGAGGCTCTTCCAAGGACTGCTTGATCGAGGCAAGGAAGTTCTTCAGCTCCCGGAGCTCCTCTTCATCCTTGGGGGGGCGAATCACCTGCAAGATAGATACCATTAATTTAATTCCGTCTTTCACTGTTGTCGCTGCTGCTTGTATTCTCGCTGCCCTCCGACTTCATCTCCTGGAGGGGAACCATTAATCCTAACCCGAAATAAATCTCCAAAGCACGAGGAACGGGGACGAGAGCCCAACCCTACTGACACAAAGGAAAACATTCTCACGTCAGAACTTTATTGAACAGGTTGGACAAATGATACAGTGAGTAGACAGACACACCACGGGAAGTGGAGACGAGAGAGGGAGCCAATAAACGGGTGGGTGCAAAAAAAAAAAAAAAAAAAAAAACGCGGTCGCACTGACCCTCTCGTGTGCGTCCTGCCACTTCTCAAGGATGAACAGCGACCGTCTGTAGATCGAGTCCTCGAGCGCCTGGAGGACTTCGTTGCTCCTTGCGACTACCGCTGCGTCGAGAGCCTCAAGGGCCGCCTCGGCGTCAATCTGCACCAATCAACACACACACACACACACACACACACAAATGGACAACCAAACAAACACACACACGCACACACACACACACACACACACACACACATACATGGACAACCAAACAACCGAATGGATAGATAAAAGGATCGTTGGATAGATGGATAGGCAGACAGGTGGCTAGATGGATAGACAGATAGGTGGATTGTAGATACAAAAATGGGATGAAATGCTGCAAAAGAAATTCAGACAGACTTGCAGAGGTTGTACCTCTTTCTCTCATCTTCAACTTTTCTTTTTTTTCAAGTCATTGTGTTTCTCTTCTGGTTGCGTCATGCTTCTCTTTCTGAGTGCACGCGCCTTCTTTCCTGATGCGCATAGTTTTTTCCTTTTTTTCCCCAACTTCCCCAAAAGAGAGATATAAATCAGAGATTGTGCGGACAGACCTGGAAAAGTGGCAGTGTTACAAGAGAAGAAGACACGGCCTGAATTTGGTCTCTCGCATCCTTCAATGCCATGAGCTGCTGTCTGGTCTTCTGAATGTCAATGACGTCCACGAGAAGCACCGGGGCCTTCATTGGGTCCAATTGCTCAGAGGCCGTTCCACCCTCAGCCGCTGAGGGTACACCTGTTCCATCAGCTGTGACACCCTCTGTGACCGTGTCTTGTGCTTCCCCTCCCTCGCTCTCCTTTGTTGCCTCATCAGCAGCTTGTGTCGCCTCCGTATCCTCTGTTTCCTTCAACTCGGGCTGCTCTGGAGGTTTCTCTCCCCTCTCTGCCTCTGGAGTCGTGACCATCCTGACGGTCTGTGAGAGAAGATATTCAAACTCCTTGAATTTTGCCAGTAGGTCCGCGGGAGCCCTCAGACAGTCGTTCACGACGTCTGCGAGGCGCTTTTTGGCGTCCACCAAGGGGCCGTGAGAAGACGTGAGAGGGTAGAGGACAGTCGAGTCAAGGGAGCAGAAGGGAAGCAGCTCCGGTTCTGCAAATAGGTGGGAAGAGCAAATGCGTGGGTAGATTTTTCATTTCACTACTTTCATGCCAGCCTCGAACAATGCAGTTGGAGGGTCAAAAAGAAGGAAATGATTGGAAAGACAGAAAACGTTTTTTCTCCCTCTGCCTGACGGTCGCTGCACAATCCGAGACTCTTACATATTCTCCCCCCCCCGGACAAGAAATGCTCCCAAAGAGAATAACAAAGGCTTTTGCTCGCTTCCTACCTGCGCTCATGAGGGTGTTGCAGGAAATGACAATGCCGTCCAGGAGGTCCAGGAGAGCCTCCAGAAGCCTGCAGGCAGAGAGAGTGAAGATCGGACAGACGGGTACCCAGGTCAGCGATCAAAAAAGAGCGCTGGAGGTCCAAATGACGCGAAAGAAAGTTGCAGCTGACATCCGTCAAAGGAGGCTTCGAGGTATGTCGCGAAACATAAGTCGGTATTGTGGAAGATCTTCAGACTTGATTGGAAGGGGGCAACAGTGAGATTGTTGAAGAGAGTTGTTTTGATTGGATCTTCCACACCGCGTGAAAGAGACAGGACACCGAAAACCGAGCCAAACACAAAAACGCGTCAAAATTTCTTTTCTCTTTTTACGGGCGACCCATTTTCTGTCTGCATGATAGCACAGAGATTATCCTTACAGTTTTACACTTGTGTCTCAATCCATTCGCTCTGTCCTGCTTTTCTTCCGACGTGCCCCTTCTTCCTCGTTGGTGCATAATTGCTGACTCACTTTTTCGGTTCGGGGTTGATTTCAAGGGTGCCCTCCGATTCCTGGATCTTCAAAACAAGAAGTGGCGCTGCCAGGGGCTGCAAGGGAACGGGGGTCATCAATCCAATTATGCTTCAGCCAAAATTCAGGTTTCACACCTTGTTAGGCAAATTTAGACTCAAAAAGAGGTTTCTCAGAAGAAGACCGAAAAGAGCAGCTTTCAGCTGAACCACAGAAAGAAAGCACTGGACAAAGAGGAAGAAGAAAAGGGCCCGCGGGGCATGGAGGGGAGAACGTGGAAGCAAGAACAAGACCCCGCCCCAGGAAGAGACAAAAACAAACAGAAAAATAGGGATCCAACAGGAAATTGAGGCCCCACCAGCCCACTAGAGAAGCCCACCCCGCCCTCTACGAGCCTTCCACCCACCCACCCACCCTAGAGTTTGAGGGATCTGGTGCAAACGCCTCAATGAAATGAGTCCAGGACCCAATGGAGTCCGAGATGAACTCCCGAAGGTGTCGGTTCAGCATCAGATCCAACTTCCTTAGATATCTGCATGAAGTGAGGAAAGGAAAACATTACAGCCAGAATGTCGAATTATAAGAGTCACGCATAAATTCGTCCGTCTTGACTTTCATTCTGAGGGATTCGTTGTTCAGCACCCAGCCGATTTGTCTCTGACGCTTTCATCAACAGAAGCTATTCGCTCAGGTGATGGCTTCTCGAATGCATTTTAGATACTACAGCACAACAGTGGAACTTGTGAAATCAAGGAATGGAGCTGCAGGGAAGTAAGCGCTGATCTACCATCGCATCCGTAAACTAAGGGAAAACTCACGTACGTACTTTGCTGCAATCGGAATCTGTGTTTTTTTTCATGACATGCCAGCGTACCTGTGGAGGGGTGACCTCATGTGCTTAGCGTGGTCGTCTGTGAAGAAATTGAACTCCTCAGACAGGACGTCGACCACCTCTGAGAGGACGCTCTCTCTCCACTGTTTCTCCAGAGCCTTCGTCACTGCCCCTCTGTGGGCCTCTTGCTTCTCGAGAAATTCCGAGGGATCAAAAGGTTTCTGCACATGTAAACGAAGAGGGAGGGACAGAGGAGCAGAAGGCCTGTCGTCTCCTCAGAACAAAAGCGGGGTTACTACAAAGATTTGGGAAGAAGGATAAGGCTGCAGAGAGAGAAAAGGAGAAAAAAAACCAAACGCCCCCACCCACCCACCCACCCACACATACACACATACACACTCTCTCTCTCTCTCTCTCACACACACACACACATACACACACACACACACACACACACACACACATATGTATATGCAGACCGATGCTGCCGGCCTAAACAACTACACGAAAATCGGCAACTTGATTGGCCAGTGAACACTGCGCGATCGAACAGAGAGAACATCAGAAAGACGGAAGGAGAGTCATTTGCCTTCTTTTCACGTGATTTGGATACACGGAGACGCACTCGAAAGTCCAGCGCTGCAGAAAACTTCCCCACCCCGAACCCAAACATACTAACATACGAACCCCCTTTCAACCTTTCACCCGTGACCATCCGCAATTCTGGCACCACGGTCTTTCTCCTCGCAATAGGGCAAGAGCAGAAAAGAGTATGACTGACTGACCGCTCTCTTGAGTCTCTTTTGAGCGAGGAATGGACCCCCGGAGCTTAATGTTGCAAATGCCGAATCAGGAATTGCCCCCAAGGACTTCACAAGAGATGGCCCGCCGCCCTCTCCGTCCCCGTCCCCTTCGTTTTCGTCTTCTCCTTGCTCGACTACCTGAAAAGAAGGTAAATCCGAAACGTCCAGAAGACGCAGATCCCGAACCTCCTCAAACTTTTTCTGGACCTGGTTGGTCAAAGAACGGAGGCGTTCCTTCGAAAAACTCAGAGCACCGGCAATTTGGTCTCTCCTCTCCACCACTGGCATGTTCCTCCAGTGGAGAGCGGCGGATCCATATCCGTCTCTGTAGAGAGGGAAAACGTCGCAGAGGCCAAAAAAGGGCACTGGAGGGGGCAGAAAAGGGATCAGAAGCTTTGCGAAGGGGTTCGCCTTCATCGTGTACGGGTGGATCCTGCATGCAGACAGAGGTGATTGCAGAATGAATACTCAGCCAGCAGTATTTCGTACTGGCACGGCGGTATTTGTATTGACAGATGCAAAACCTTGTACCGCTGCTGTCTAAAAATATTTGGTAGTCTCAGACAGACACAGAGGCGGACGAAAGAAAAAGGGAGCTTGGCAGCATGCGCACACAAACCGAAAAAAAGAAGAAGGGCGTTTGGAGTACTGAGAGCGAGAGAGTATCGAGTCTCCGTCGTCTCTCCTCACTTGACTTTTTTCGAATGTAGCAACGCAGAAAGAGAAAACTCACAAAGCATCTCTCGTTCCGTGTTTTTGGATCATCGCCAATTTGACCCTCTCCAGCTTGGAGGAGATGATGTAGTTCTGCTCCACGTCGATCAATAGTTGACGGATCGAGAGGACGTAGTTTTGAGGGTCCTGTAGTATTCAAACAGGCGCACAGAAACATGCACAATCTCACTCAAAATGCGTCGGACGACAAATGATGAAGCTAAGACATGAGTCAGTACAGGCGAGCTGCAAACTGTGGAGGCAGGCACGATGTAGAAGAAAGGCCTTTCTAGGAATCGAGGCTTTTATCTCAATAATTGCACCGATTGGAGACAGAGTCGAGAGGGCAGCGCAAGATTTTACATTGCTTTTCCATCTATCTGTTTTCTGCCTGTGCGTACCTGTACGTGGGAGTGGTGCAGGCAGTGTCTGATGAACGTCTCCTTGAGGGAGCGTCGCATGGGAGAGACAGCCTGGTCGGGTTGGGATTCGACGAACTCGATGAACCTCTGCTGCTCCTCTATGCGGGCTTTTCGAGCCTTGGACGCTTCCACGCGGTGTCGGAATTTTCTGAGCAAGACGTGTGGGCACGAAAGAAAAGGAAAGGAAGGATCGCGGAGTGTCGCAACAGAGAGAACAAAGAAGGACGGAGACAGGCAGGGGGAATTACTTCTCTGTTGTCACGGACAGAATGCTCCAATACTTCGAGCGAGAGTGGTCAAGCAGACAGACTACAGGTAACAAATGCACTAGGGTAGGTAGTCCTTCAGGCAGGCAGTGAGCCAGGCAGTCAAGCAGGCGCACGAAAAGGGAGACAAGCAAGCAGGACAAGCACATACATGAAGGCGGCTCGACGGACTGACACGCAGACAGGCTAACAGACACAAAGAGACACTGCATGACTCACCGAGGATCCTCAGCCCGAAATCGTACTGCGAGCCTCCTGACAGCCTTTTCCCTTCCTGACTCGGTGACGACGATGAATCTTCTCATCCTGGAGTCCCAAGAGATCACGCGGGCAGGCACGAGACCCCACTGCAGTCATGCAGTCAGTCAGACAGTCATGAATTCATTTTTCTCATACGAGCTAGGGCGAAGACAGGGCTTAGAAGAAGACTTTCATCCCGGAAACTCGGTTCCTTCCGTGTTTTCCTTGAGCCATGTCGTGTTCAGCGCAACAGTCCTTTCCTTTTTTGTTTGATCGTCAGGAGAAATGAATGAAATGAGGGAATGAAGTTCGTCAGAACACCCGGAAGGCCCCCCGTTGGGGTACAGCATGGCACGGCAGTCCCTCTCCTCTCTTCGTGGACATTCGTGACTGTTTTGGACCTTCTGTTACAATTCGATGAATTTTTGTCACAAGTGTCCAGTACAAAGCTAGGGCTTCCTTCACCTGGAATGGGGACTGTCGAATTTGATGTCTTCTTTCTGTTACTTCTCCCCTCCTCTCCCCTGCCTACCTGCTTTCCAGTGTAGTGAAGAACGTCGGCATCCCAATCGTGGTAGTCTTCTTCCGCTTCTCTCTCACCCTCTGGTCCATCAGCCTCTCCTTCAGTCTCTTCTCCCTCCTCCGCTTCCCCCTCCCCCTCTTTCCCCCCCTCTTGGTCTTCCCGTTGTCTTCTCCCCTTTCGACTCATCGAACTTCTCTTCCACTGTCGGCTGAGAAGCTCAATGGCGGCGTCCCGACCCTCCGCCCCGTCCAGAGTGGCGGCCTGAAACATCAGGGCCTCCTCCTCTCCCGCCTCCCACGGAGAGGCTGGCCGGTCCTCCTCCCCCTCCTCTCTGTCCCTACTTGCTGCTCCAGGACTGCCGTCCCCCTCTGCTCTTGGACTTCCCTCTGCAGGCAGGCAGGTGCATGCATGGACAGAATTTCATTCGTTCGTGCGATTTGACTGATACAACGGACAGACAAAAATGTTCACTCTCTTCACCCCTTTAACCCCTTTCATTTCCTAGAGAAAGTTTCTTTTCAGGAGCCCGAACGACAAAAGGGAGGATGCCAGCCATGAGGGGCGCCTTGTCTGACCATGAAGTGCATCGACTGCCACGTCGAAAAAACAACACGAATCACAACCAGAAAATCCGTTCAAGCAATGTATCATTGAATCTTTCAAAGCAACCAGTACTGACTCAGACTGACCAAGCAATGCATCTGGGCCCTCTGCTGCGGCCTTCCTCTGAGCCCTCTCTGCAGCACAGAATTCGACCCACTCCTCCGGTCGTCTGTCCTCAAAAGTATCCGGGTCGTCAAACAGCTCCAACGGCAGTCCCTCTGCAGCTCCTCCTGGAGGGAGCTCGACCTGCTCCAGGTTATACTGGGGCCCTTGGGGGAGAGACCCGGTGGGAAACGGAGGGGGGCGCCCGAAGCCGTGGTCTGCCTGCACGGCCGTGGACGACGCTGCCTTGGCCTGCTTGCTTGACGCTGGAGGTCCTGTGACAAGTGTTGGCACATTTCGTTGCAACAGATCTGCAACACTCAAAGTCGACCCATCTTGTTGGCTCTGTGCAAGCAGTCTTCGCGCGGGTGCAATATTTGAATTGCCCTTCGAGGGATTCGTGTGGAGCTCTCGCTTGTGAATGTCCTCAAGCCATTGACCTATAATAACCTGGCCCTCTTGTGGCACTTCCCCCCTCGCAAGGTCGGGTTCATCGACTGCGTCTTTGGGGCCCAGGTGCTTTTGTTTTTCGGTAGGCAGCTCTACTGACTGGGAGGACCCCTTCACTGACGTCGCGTCGCTCTTGTTCTTTCCGGCAGCAAGCTGCTGGTCTAAAGTCAAAGCGTCCGCCTCTGCTGGCCCCTTCGGAAACTGCAGCGGTGCGGCATTGTTCGTCCGCAATTGAAAAGGAGCCTCGATCAAGCGAGTTTCCTTGTCCTGCTCTTCATTTGCATTTGTCTCTTCCCCAACTTTTTTCCCAATTGTGTTGCCTCTCGCCAGGTCCAACAGAAGGGATTTGCATGAGGTTGGCTGAGACGTCAAGGATTGTGCAAGGGCCCCCAAGGTCTGTATGTCTTCTGCGAAGTCTGTACGACGAAATTGAGGTACCTTGACCTTCAATTTAGGACCGACTGCAGGCGAAGACATGACACACGAAAGGATTATGTTTTCATGAAGAGTTAGGGTGTTTATGCAGGTTTAATGCATGTCAGGCTGTAACGCTTCTTCTCGCGACCCACCTTTGGCCGGGCGACGTTCCATGTTGCTATTGACGTCACCTAGTCCCCCCAGTCCTTTGGGGAAAATCAGAAATGACCGGAAGGGAGGCCGTCGATCAAGGCACTCTCTCCTTCAATGCTTCTGTTGCTTAATTGTGCCTGTCTGTTGTTCAACTGCAGAATCGAGTGGGTGTTCTTTTATGAGGTCTCTTGCAAGAAATCAAACTCTCAGAAACACAAAGGACACACCTGGTGAGAGATGTTCCACAAACCGACCCTTAAAGAGCTCATATATAGGCAAACCGTCAAGATCAACAAACCACTATATATATATATATATATATATGCATGCAAAAAAAATTAACACGAAAAAATTGAGACATGCAGCCATGATTTTCGCTCGTGTGCGCGAATCATGCGCGCGCGCATGCAGAGCATGCATGCATGCCCAAACGCGCGCGGGAATTATAGGCCATGCATGCATGCAGGAATTAAAATCAAGAGACTTTTTTTTTTTCTTCGAAAAAAAAAAAAATATATATATATATATATATACGCGCGTAAATCGATCGATGTATTGCATGCACTATAGCTCCTCGATCCTCTGTACGTCCCCCCCCATTCCCTCCATGCACGTCTCTCCATTCCCCCACCCCTCTACGCAGCCGTGGCCACGCTTTCACCCAGCTGGGCCCAGTGTCGAATGTTTCTGTGGTGTCCATGCATCGGCACCTGGGGTCCTCACTTGGAAACCCATGCGGCGAACACCCCTGCATGTCGACGCCGCTATTCGAAAGGATGGCCGGCGATCCGGCATCAACCCTCACAATCTTCACACTCTGGGCGCTTCTTCAGTTCCTCAAAGACGCTGATGAGATGTGGGAGTTTGCAAAGGCAAAGATGTGCTGCATCGTCGGCTTGTGTGTGGGTGAGGAAGAGGATGCGACTACACCGCCAGCGGTCGTTGCAGTCAACTTGTTGCATGGGAGCTGCAAAGACCGCCCTGTCCTCCATTGTCGTCGATGCCACTCTGGAGCTGCTGCGCACGTCACGAGCCGCCTTTGGAGGAGTCGCAGAAAACCTCCAGCTGCATCTCCGCATGTCCCTTGAAACCATGAAGGGTTGCTCGGCGGCGCTGCAAGGTCTTCGAGAAAATTGGCACAACGAAGAGGAAGTTCCAGTGGGACACACTGCCACTGTGAATGCCAACTTGGGGACGGAGGGTGCGCAGAAAGCCACGGCGGCTTTGACTTCTGCTTTACAAGTCTACGTTCTCAGGAAAGACGAAATCCTTCGGGTGCTGCAGACAAGACACTTTCCTTCTCTCAGGAGGAATATCTCTGTGGAAGAACTCCCGATCACGATGTCTCAAGCCGGTAAGCATGTTTTTAGAGCCCCGTACCCCCTCCGCAAGGCTTCACGCAATCCATTGCTTCTTCTCCCTTAGGCTAACTCGTTCACGTATCTTATCACACGTCTGCGTGAGACTGTCTGGCAATATTAGTAGCCTAACCCTCAGAAGCCTCTTAGACTAAGTTTCTGTTAGTTTCTGTTCAGTGTTCACACCACATTTTTTCTGTTTCGATCCTTTTCAATCACTTTGTCTTACACTGCCCTCATGCATCATTTCCTCAGTGACACCAGACTTTCTATTTTTTCCCAGCTTTCTTTTTTTTTTTGTTTCTTTCTTTAATTATTTCTTGACATATTAAATCATAAACATATCTGTAAAGAGGGGAGCCACCTTCAACATCGTGAGTCTGACCGTCTCGTTTGAAAACTTTGTTGTCAACTTACATAAACGGTTTTACAGTGTGGACGAGGACAAAAAGCATATGTTCGTCTTTAGCACTAACCCCACTGTTTTTGAGCTTAAAGTTTGCACTCAAGCCACCTTCGGAAGGGCATCCGGAGGTGGGACAATGGCTGGGCCCTCAGGCCTTGTCTGTCTGTCGGTTCACTCAGGAGCTCAGGTGTGTATGTGAAGACCTGACCCGAGATCGGGAATCCTGTTCTGACGTCATTTAACAGACATTGTCAAGACTTCGCAGTAAGAGGGAGGGAGCTAGGCAAAGACCTTGCAAACTAGTATGCAAAAGAGAAGAGTGTGGTGAGATATGAAGCATGGAACGGGGCGATTTAGATGTCAAACGGGGGGGGAGACGCTGTCATTGGTTATTTGGCGCCGCTGGCATGGAGTTGTGTGCAGGCCAGGTGAACCTATATTATGCGCCAAGACACCGCGTGACTGTAAGGTGCGTGGAATCGCCTGACGCAGGCATCGGCGAAGATCGGCAAAAATTAGCAAGAATGTGGGAAAAAGGGGGTACGCGGCTGTGCGATGGCTGTGCGCCCAGGCATACTGCGGGATGATGTCACCTTGATGTGCAAACCCCAGCCCGGCCCAGCCTGGCGTGGGTCCTAAGCTTTCACGGAGACGGACTTCTGGACTTAGAGAGACTATCAGCGACTATCAGGGGTGGGAGTACAGACATAGGATAACAGAATTAATTATTTGAAGACGTTTTGTTCCCGTGTAAGCAAAGTATAACATATTTGGTTAATTAATCTTGCATAACATGCATGTAGCATTGTATACACATATCAAAATTAAGAAACATTGTGTTTAAATTAAAAAAAAAGATAAAAAAAGTGTTTTGAGATTCAGATAGATTAAGAGCGATTAAAATTTTTTTTTTATATTGAAATATTCCAACATATTTCTTTTCTGTTTAATTCTAAGCCCTTCATAGCAGACTTATATAAAGTAATATTCTTAGAAAAACTCTCTTAACTGTTCCGTCACGCTCTATAATGAGCCGTATGTTACCCCACAGTACCCGTGTCCTCCCGTATCCATATGTGTCTATATATATGTCTATACGTGTCTATGGATAAAACTCATGACAAATAATGACAAAATTAGATAAAATATACCGTGGTCAGATCAAATTTGCAATCAGGTCATCCGATTACGATTGCGTTTGCAAATTGAAAAAAAAAATAAAAGTGTTCAGGTCCAGGATTTTTGACTTGTTTCCTGTTTCTGATAATATTTTCAAAGTGCATACAAAGTTTTAGCTTTGTATCTTTCACCGATTACAAATAACCTCCCTGAACCTAAGTGCCACTTGAAGAAATATAATCAAAATGATCTCTATCTGCGGCATTGTTTTTTAAGAAACTATCTATGCTTGCGGCGTAGATGGTCAAGACACCATCCAGGTATGCGGCTTTGGCTTTCAAAACACGGTATTACTAAATGATCTGCGCCTGCGGCGCGGACTTTCAAGCTTATCCAAAAATGCGGCTTGAACTTTTAAGTGGTAGTTAGGTTCAGGGAGGTTTTAGAAATGATAAAATTCAGAAAACTGAAAATTGACACGACTGAAAACGGCCCCGGAATTTTTTTTGTGAGTCGCGGTTTCTGAAATTTGTCATTTGTAATCGGTGAAAGATGTGAAGCTGAAACTTTGCATGCACTTTAAGAATATTATCAGAAACAGAAAACAAGTCAAAAATTGTGGACCCAAACACTTTTATTTTTTTTTTTAAATGCAAACGCAAGTTACGCAATCGTAATTTTGCGAATTTGATCTGACTATGGTATAATGATTTAAGCATTCAAAAGTTTACAGTTTTTATCGTGATTCTATAGAGAAAGATCCCTCAATACAGCCCTGCATGGTAACATACCCCGAGAAGTACTTTAGCTAACTTTTGCTAGTACTTTGGCCCACAACCTTTCAAAAAAGAGGGCTTAATCTAGCATAATCCACTTGTTTGGTGATCGATCCCATGCAGTCTCTTTCGATCCGGGGTTATCCGGGGTTCGCCGGGGCCCAATCAAAAGCACTATATCGGCAAAAATTTTTGTTTTCATTTAAAATTTTTGGAACGAAGAGAGAAAGCTTGGATCTAAGATTGATTGACAATATTGTTCTATATTTGTTCTTTGCAGACAATGCTTGAAAGGTCTGTACAGTTAGTACTACTCTTCAACCAGTCTTGCTCGGCCAGCCTCCCTTTGCCTCTTCAACCCGTTGAATTCTCTCTGGCATGCTTGCTGCCAGTCTTGCTCTGAATCCCTCGTCAGCCTTGAATTCATCAAAGGCCT
>JAHBMJ010001654.1:0-20767 GCA_018398765.1 Chromera velia
ATTCATTTCATAAACTCTTATAAATACACTATAGAGACCTAAAACTAAAAGTAGGTACAAATCAATGCCCAGGGGATCCGGTCCGCGCGCGGCCCACGCATGCATGCAGCATATGCATGCAATGCATGGGGACATCATTCATGGGGACCGACCATGGAAACGGCCCCAAAAAGCCGAAGCCGAAATATGCATCGCGCGCGCGGCCCGCGGGGCATATATAGCCGGCGCCTGCATATGTCTCCATATGCTGCCATGCTGCATGCATGTGCCGGAGCCGTCTGACATGATTCTCGTGTGAAGTTCACTGTGAACTCCGAAGGATCGGAACCGAGATGATGCGTGACTGCTCGCACTCCCTGCGCCTTGCGTATTTCGTCAAATTCTGCAGGCCCAGTGATGTCAATCATGTTTCATCCAGGGAGACCGACTCTCAAAAACGCCTATACATAGAGCTGTCTCGGCTGCATCGATCGCGTAATCTTTCGACCTTCAAAGGGCATATATATATCCAGACGCACACGAATGATTAGCACTCTTCTGTACACAAGAGCTTGAGAACGTGTTAAGCTGAAGTGCAAAAATGCTTTTGCTAGTTGATTTTTTCTTTGATTGATGGACAAAAAGAAATGGAGGGACCCAGCTCTCTGAACAAAGGTCAGGCGTTTTTTCTCCTGGCGTCTCTTCCCTCGCGGAGGAACTGTATGTCGTTCGCGCGTTTAGAGTGCGTCGTCTGTTTGCACCTCTCTCTCTGTGTGTGTGTGAGAGAGAGAGAGGAGAGAGAGAGAGAGAGAGAGAGAGAGAGAGAGAGAGAGAGAGAGAGAGAATGTCTAAGTGGCCGCCGAGACACAGACGCTTCGTGCTGAGCTTATCTTTCGGAGACTTGACATCGTGAGCTGTTGCATACATGATCACAACCCGAATGTATCTCTGCAGAACGGTATGCGCTGTCTTCAGAAGGAACCGTGCGAGGCACACTCTCCGTCGCTGCCCTGGCAGCCCTCATCTCACATTCTCTGCCGAGCGCGACCTCCCATGTGCGTCTTGAAGCAGTGCAACGTCTGTCTGCTAGCGGGCCTTTTGATTCTCCTTCTTTTCAAAATGTAATGGCCATCTCAGACTCACTTCCTGCTTGACTGGTGGAGCTGAACCGGATTTCCATGCAGAAAGAAAGAAAGAAAGAAAGGAATGACTCGAGCAGGCGAGCATGCGTTTTGTGGGAGCAGAGATGATCCACGATACGCAGTCTCATTGTTGCTCTCACAATTTCCATTCAAATATCAACATTCCCATTCTGAATCTGAGCGCTGCAGCTGATTTCAGATCTGGTCTCTCATCGGGATTCCTTCGGGGCTGCGTGGCTTCTCGTTTGGTCTCCGAAGAGAGTCAGTTGGTGGGGTCAGAATATTTAAGCAGCTGGTGACTTCCAGTGACGAAATAAAAATGTTTCCTATGTGCGGGGCAGTGACGCACACGACGGATTCTTTTCTTCTTCTTTCTCTGTCTGTCTCTTTCTCTCTCTTGCGTTCTCTCTCTCTCTCTCTCTGTCTTTTCTCACACGCACCTTGTTTCTGTCTGTTTGTCTTTCTGTCTGTCGGCGTGTCTGTCTCTGCCTGCCTGTCTATCTGCCTATCTGTCTATCTGTGCCTTAATTTGTCTGTCAGCCTATCCGTATGTCTGTGTGTCTGCCCATCTATGTGTCTCCACCCCTGCACGTGCAGGATCTTCCTGGACGAGCACTGTCAAGTGTGGACTTGTCGCGTCAGTCGCTGTCGAAAAACCATCAGCACTCTCCTCGACCGATGTCCAACAGCACTGACTGACTTTTTCGTTTCTCCACGGTTTTTGTTTGTGGGCCGGTCGGGAAGAAGCACAGACGGCTTGGTGAAACTCTCTCTCTCTCTCTCTCTCTCTGTGTGTGTGTGTGTGTGTGTGTGTGTTGTCGTCAATAAACTCAATGCTTTGCAGGTTTCGCTCTTGGGCCTGGCAAGCTCGGTGTCTTTCTGTCTGCTCTCTCTTCCCAATGGATCGGTTTGGATATGCTCACATGCGGTCAGCAAAGACGGCCTACAACCAACTGCACGCACCAACTTGTCTGCACGCAATTCGTTTGGCGGGTCCTGCGTTTCCTTGCTGGCTGTAATATTTAATCAGACCACCGGCAGGAATTGGGTAGGCAGAGAGATGCGGAGTCAGTTGACAGGCCCAGATAATTTCGGTCTCTCTGACTCAAATAAATGGCCACACAAGCTGTCAGACGGACACAAAGGAAGGAGCATTGTCTACCTCCCCCCACATGCCATGCCTGGTGTGGGCTCCAGCCTGCCTCCTTGGAGGCCATGGTGGCATGTGCACTGGAGAGGGAACTGCACGCGCAAAGTGCCAACTGGGCCCGCAAACTGCCATCGAGCAGCACTGAGTGCTGAATTTTTGTCCTTACTCATTCTGTCTCATCGCTCATTGATTGTAGCATGCACCTCCCCTGGCTCTCTTGCTTGCAGGCCCCCGTGTGTGCATGGGAGGGTATCTGACAGCTCTCTGCCGCTTCCTCCGTGGGGTGCCGGCAGAGAGGGAGAGAAGACCTTGTTTGAAGACGCTGTCACTTTCCGGTTGGTCCGTCAGCTTGCTCTCTTGCAAGGGAAACCTATCTTTCTTTACTTCACCATAGCAAGCGAAAAAGTGATCATCTGCAGAAAGTTTGAACATATTCTGCACTAAACAAATTGAGGGGGAACACTTCAGCAAATTGGGGATTTCTTCTCTCACGCTCTTGCTCAGGGTCTGAATGAAGGCGATTCACGGACCAAAAATCCAATCTGTTTGCATGTGGACGTCTCCCGATCCGTCTTCCACATGCAGAACAAGCTAGCGAAGTTTCTGATTTGTCTCCCCCCTTCTTTTCGAAAGAGAGAGTGTATCTGCTGTCTGTCGTTCCACAAATTGAGAGAGAGGGTTTGCCCTCCGCTGACCTTCAGAAAACATGCCGTTGCATTCTTGTCCCATTTCGTCGCATTCTTCAGGTGCGTTGCGTGCCTTCATGCAGAGTGCGCACTGGATGACCTCTCTGGGGCGTTTTTGATTCAGTCCCTTCCTCCGTCTGTGGAACACCTGAATCTCTCAGGTAGGCTTTTTGGCTGGGCTTCGCTCATATGTTTTTCTTATCGAGTACGAGTGAAGCTTTGAGATTCACAAGTTAAAAACCCCTTCTCCATTTGCTCGTACCTTCTACACTCCTCCATCGATTGAACTATCTTTTGTGTGACTACGCGTGCTGTCTTTCCTTCTTTTTTTCGATTGATCCAGTCAAACAGTGAATAAAACAAGAAAGAAAGTTTGATTCATGTGCATACGGAAGTGGCAAACGAGAGGTGAATGGAACCATTTATCCAGGAGCTCCACTCATCGCTCATCACTGTTCTCTTCTTCCTCCATCAGGAAATGGCCTTCGTGTATGCTCTATGAACTCTCTGAGCTCCCTACTGAGCCTCGAGCTACTTCCCCACCTGAGCAGTCTCGACCTCAGCCGCAACCCTCTAGGACCTTCTGGCCTGGCCGCCCTGTCGACTGGTCTCTCTTCCCCTCCACAATCCCTTCAGCTCGAATCCCTCCGACTCAGCAACACAAGAGCCAAAGCAGAAGGAGTCCAGGTGCTTTCTGAAGCTTTGAAATGCAAAAAGGTTGTCTGTCTGAAGACGATTGATCTGAGTGAGAATCAGATGAAGGCAGAGGGCCTCAGGGCTCTCGCATCTGCCCTGTCTGACGGTGCAGCTCCGACGTTGCGGTCTCTGCACCTTCAGCACAACCTCTCAGCTCTGAGTAGCAAGAATGATCAATTTGACCTCTCTGGACTTGAGGCACTTTTCTCTTCGACAGGGCTGTCTGAAATTGAAGAGCTCGATTTGTTTGAATCCTCAAATGAAAAGGGGGACCAAGCCATAGATCAACACACAGAGTTCGGGAATTTTTTCGCCAGCGCAATCGCTGAGGGACGCCTCGGAAAACTCCGTCGACTTCAGACAGGCGTCTCTGGTGAAGAAATTCTGACGACATTCGGGACGGGGATTCTTTCAGGCAGGAGCTCGTGCCTGCAGGTCCTCAATCTGAAGGCGCCAGAAGGTGTGGGGGTGGTGGGGGGGATGACGGTGGTGAGTCGTGGGATTGAGGCTGGCCTCCTTCCTCGTTTGATTGAAGTGAGGCTGGAGGGATGGCGGGCCTTCGGGGGGGAGGGGTGCCTGGCCTTGTGCCGAAGTCTTGCGAGAGGCTCGTCACCCCTGCTGAAATCCCTCGAAATGACTTTAGAGACTGACTCCGAATCCGAGTTCGACTTGGAAGGTGGAGAGGAGGAGCTTGACGAGATAGTGACTGTGTTGGCTGCTGGGGTTCGGGAGGGGAAGTTTGGGAGTTTGGAGAATTTGGGGCTGGAGGGGGGCATGGGTAGAGCTTCTATTTCTCGTCTTTGTGGCAGTTTTGGGTTGGTTGGGCCTGGGGGGGTTGGGGTTTCAACTTTGCAGAGACTCAGACTGAGGTGGACAGAGGCAGGAGACGAGGGGGTGGGAGTGTTGGCAGAAGGCCTGAGAGAAGGTGGGGGGATTCCTTCGTTAGAGCACCTGTCTCTGGATGTGCTCTGTGGAGGTGGATCTGGAAATCGGGAATTGGGGAGGGTTCTCAGTGGTGGACAGTTCCCTTCGTTGAAATCGTTGGAGTTGCGCTGGTTTGCAGTGGACAGTTTTGGCCGTCTGTGTGACGGTCTGTCCTTTGGACGTTTGCCCAGCCACGTGGCTGTGGATGTTTTTCTGCGGAGGTATTCAGATTCGGAAGTGTGGGAGAGGGACAACGCTGTTGTGCAATTCGCAAATGCCATTCGGGAAGGGAAAATCCCAGGATTGAGGAGGGTCGTGTTTGGGTCGGGTCTAGGAATGGGTCCGGGGGCAGGTCAGATGTTTGGGGTGTCTCTGACTCACACCGAAACGTGTTTGGCGTCCTTAGAAGAACTTTCGTTTTGTGGGGGGGACTTTTCCACGAGGGGATGTTCAGAGGGGCTTAGTGCTCTTCTGTACGGGGTTGCTGCGGGTGACAACCCTCTCCCCTCTCTGCACACACTAGACCTGGGTGTCCACGATTTGGGCAGCAGGGGGCTCCAGGGGAGTGGGAAAGGGGTCAGGGCACTTTCCGATTTGCTCATCGGGAGCTTGGTGCCCTCTTTGAAAACGGTGTGTATCCCTTTGTGCTCAGATGTCGGGATTGAGGGGATGCAATCGGTCTCTAATGCCCTAGTCTCGCCGCGTCTCTCCACATTACGACACCTGGAGGTAACATTTCCGTGCAGCAGCAGCAGCAGCAGCCCCGACTTTCCTTCACAAGACCGAACTGAGTTGACGGTTGCACAGGTAGATGGGCTGTGTAAGGGACTGTCTTCGGGTGGTCTGAAAAGCTTGGAGGAGCTTTCGTTCCACGGGGAACTGTCAGACAAGGCGGTGCAATCAATTTGCACAGCAATCGGGGCAGGAAAGTTTTTGTCCCTGCGGGTGATGGACATTTCAAGACCGAGAATGATGAGAAATGAGATGTCCTGTAATGTTCAGCCAGACAGCGGAGACTGGCTTGCAGGAATCTTGAGTGCAGAGAGGCTTCCTTCCTTGCGGACGTTGAAGTTGAATCACACACGTCTGTGTGAGGACAGCCTCCGGACAGTTTCGGACGTATGGCAGACGGAATCGCCTCCCCCTCTCGAGCTGCTTCATTTTGGAGGTTGTGGAATCTCTAGAAGAGAGGCAGTGATTTTAGCAGACGCGTTGGGGCTTGGGGTAAGAAAACTGCCATTCCTTTGGAGATTGGATCTACCAAAGAATGATATTCCTTCAGACCTGCAGTCTATTATTCTTTTATTGCTGGCGTCTTCCATTGATGTGACATTCTGAGGGAAAAGGTTGGAGAGATGGCTACACACTTCCACACCGCTTACCAAATTGATTTAATCCGCTCCCGGGCCGCCAACTAGGCCGCCAAAAAGTAATGTGAGCTTACATGGGACAATTGATATAGATCGGCATTGTTAGTTTGTTTTTAACTTCTGTTATATATATATATATATATATATATATATTTTTTTTTTTTTTTCTTTGAATTTAATTTGTTTGTACTACTAGTGTGGTGTTTGTTTTATAGAAAAAAGACTTTTCAAAAGTGAAAGAACAACCAGATCGCTTTTACATTAAAATCGGCCGCCAAAAAGTAAAGTGAGCTTACATGGGACAATTGATATAGATCGGCATTGTTAGTTTGTTTTTAGCTTCTGTATGTATATATTTTCTTTGAATTTAATTTGTTTGTACTACTAGTATGGTGTTTGTTTTATAGAGAAAAGACTTTTCAAAAGGGAAAGAATAACCAGATCACTTTTACATTAATATCGATCATTAGAGTTTAATTCAATCAATACCACTAGGAAGTCCGATTCTATCATTCTTGAATTTTATGATGGTCTCAGCATGTAATCGTATAGACAATATGTTATTCTCTCTAAGTCAGTCACGGTTCTTAAGGTTCCCTAGACCACTCATATAATAATCTCCTCCTCATCATCATTTATCACTATAGAATTGTGATTACATTCACCATCGCTATATCAGCCCATAATTTAATTTTTGAATCTGATTCATAAATGAGCGTGACATTCAGAGCGTCTACTACGTCGTCTAGCATTCGGCTTCGATACGTAGTACGTATTGACGATATAATTGACCATCATAGACCATCAGATGAACAAAGATGATGATAATAAATGTTTTTGTTTCATCTGATATACTCTAAATTAAATAATTCGAAATGCATAATGCTGTTATAAAAATCAAACTAGGCCATTCCCTAGGCCGTTACTAGGAATGACTATCGTATCGAAAGTCTCATTATCATTTATCGATATTGACCGATATTCTAAGATGTAACAGTAAATTCGAGCATCATTTGACTGGTCAAGATCAATACTTTGTCAGTATCGAATGATGACACTAATATTTTAAAAGCTAGTTTAAAAGTTATAACACCTATAGTATAATATATGAAAAAATCAGATTTCAATATGATGACTATCCCTAAATCAATTAAACTGCCTTAAAATTAGTTTAGAAATCTCTAGACAAATCTAATCTTACAGTAGGTTTACACTTAGAATTCACTTGTTAAATTCACTTAAATTCATTTAAATTCATCCGAGTTTACTGCTTGAATTCACGTAAATTCATGTAAATTCACTTAAATTCATTTTCCTCTTGAAACGGAACCCGTAGGACCTAGAGTAGGACAGTGAGACTGGGGCTGGAAAGCCGTTCACCCTGTACCTCTTGAACAACCCCACTTGTAACAGTGGGGCGACTTTGCCCGCAAAACACCCCCACTGCTTGCACCTCCATGCACCCTCAACTCACCTGCACAATTTCGTCAGAAAAGGAGGAAAATATGCAGACATGTAGGCATATCTGAGTGACTGGCTGACTGACTGGCAGACTAACTGACTGACTGAGTGGCTGACTGACTGACTGACTGACTGACTGACTGACTGTCTGATTGTCTGACTGATTGTATCTGATTGTCTGACTGACTGACTGACGGACTGTCAGTGACTGACTAGCGGGCTGGCTGGCGGACTGACTGGCGGGCTTGCTGGCGGGCTGATGCGGGCTGGCTCAGCCTGGCGGGCTGGCTGGCTGGCGGGCTGGCTGGCTGGCTGGCTGAGTGACTGTCAGACTGGCTGACTGACTGACTGACTGACTGACTGACTGACTGACTGGCTTACCGGCTAACTGCTTGTCTGACTGCATGTCCGGCTGACTGACTGCGACAGACTGGCTTACAGGCTGAGTGACTGTCTGACTGGCTTACAGGCTGACTTAATTGCTGACCCCGTTACACGCTGACTGACTGACGCGAAGGGCCGGAACACTTGCGCAATACGGTCACCTGCAGACACTTCTGAATATTTCTGAATGCACAACTGCCACCGGAACGTCGGATCACATTGTTAATGAAGTTCTTGGGACGTTTCCGGACTGGCTGGATGGTTTTGCTTCGCGTAGATAGCCGGAGACGTTCAGAGACGGATAAAGACGGCAGGAGACGGCACAGTCTCCTCTTCGACAGACGGCAAAAACCGCCGTGAAAGACCGCTACCTTCACTGTACTTCCGAAGTAAGCAGACGGCGAAGCAACTGGCTGGATAGAGCGAGGTAGGTCTCATAGGAGCCTTTAAGGGCGACGAAGATTCACGGACGGCAGGGGGCGCCCCAGCCAAGCTGTATATATTAATAGGTCTTTTGGGGCCGGGGGCGCGATGCCACTGCGTTCCAGCAGGACCACCATAGGACCACCCTTCCGACGATTTCCGGCGCGTTGGAATGATTGTAGACGGAATCCATACATATCCATACAGAATCCTCTGACTATATATATACATGACATCATTCCATTGAGTGGACACCATCATCGTCATGGTACACATGGCAGTTGGTAGCTCCAAAAAGCTTCATTCCCAAATGGGGTCTTTTGCGCATAATTTGCTCGTCTTCTGGTTGCCTTGCGACTTCGATTGAAATCCCGTCTCCGTCTCGAGAACCCCCCCCCAAACTCAGTTCTTTTCCGTGCGCATTTGCAATGGCGCAGCCCCTCAGTATTCCAACTCAGGACCACCTGTACACTTGCTGCGGCTTTCCCAAGCATGGGACCGACTCGAGTGAGTATCCCGGCAACTTTGATCGACACGGGCAGAGAGCTTGCACAGTACGCGCACGACGCCGTTTGTTCATTCTGCCTGAATCTCCCGCGGCCGGACGAAGCAAGAGAAACCCCCTGTGGGCACGTCTTCTGTCTTGTGCATATCGGAGAATACTTAGAAAAGACAAATGAGTGCCCCAATTGCCGAAAAGAGATTTCTAAGTCAGACCTGAAAGAAGTCAACCGCACCCTTCGTGGAATGATGGAGGATGTCACACTTAACTGCAAGAACCATGAAAATGGCTGCTCGGCGAAGATGAAGGCAAAGGATTTGGAGACGCATCTCCATTTTGAGTGTCCAGTGGAGGAGGCAGACTGCCCCTTCGAAGGGTGCGAGGAGAGGATGCAGCGGAAGCAGCTCGCGTCACACGAGAAAAAGTGCCCGAAGCGCACGCTTCCCTGTGAGTACTGCGGCGTCCAAATTCTGTACAACGGAAAGAGACAGCACAAGCCTGTTTGCACCATGGTTCCCGTCTCCTGCCCTAACAAGTGTGGGGTGGATCCCCCCCGCTCGCAGCTCCAAGACCATGTCAGCCGTGAGAGACGGTTGCCTGTTTCATCCCCGGGTGTGGGTGGGAAGGCCAGCGAAAGAACCTTCGCACCCATCAGTCAAAGAAGGTGTCTGAGCACGAGCAGCTCCTTCAGGCGTACAAGCACTGCCAGGAGCACAGAGGTGCGCGAGGGGGGGAACAGGGGAAAGCATATGGTTGGAAGGTTGAAATCCGTCATGTGTTTGTTTGTTCTAAATTCAACTGTGTAGTGGATCAATGTCATCAAATGAAGGGCCCTTGTGGAAAAGGAAGTCATTTCCTTCCAGAGGCTCCTTGTGAAAAAAAGAGATGAGTCTGCCCTTTCTGCTTCTGCCTTCGCCCACTTCGCCCCGTGCGATCACTTATGAAACCCGGAAGTTTGCCCTGCGATCATTCTTTTTTCTTGCGCTGTTGAATGCCTTTATGCTTCTCTTCAGGGGAGCGGGAGGTCACAGTGCAGCTGCCCGACTTCGGGGAGGCGGTAGCGCGCAATGAGAAGAATCTGCGGCTCGTTAGCAATTCTTTCACCCTCCAGGCAAGTCAAAAGCTAGTCTGAAAAACTCTGACTAGTCGCTTTCTCCATACCAGAGCGATACCGCTTTTCGTCTCGAAGTGTGTGTTAATTTGATGCTCTTGGTTTATCGTGGTTTGAGGGTTTGAATGCATCTGCAATGTCACTGTACAACGTATGCGTGCAGGGCTCCCGATTCTGTCTGACCGTCAAACCGAAAGCATCGAAACGGCGTGGCGGTGCAGATGGCAACGCCTCTGCATCCCTGCGAAAGTTGGACGACTACAAAGGCACGGTCTCCTTTTCTTTCGAGGTCGTCAACGGAGAGACGACAATGGAGAGTTCCGAAGCGTGTGATTTTTCCAAAATTGAGATCGATGGTGGAGTCGGTTGGGTCAACTTCTGTTCTTTGGAGGAGCTTCTCTCTGCTGCAAGGAAGACAGAGGGGAAGATGCTCCAGATCCGTGTTATCCTTCGTGCTGTGTGCACAGAAGAACGGCAAGTTGTCGTGAATGGGTACGGACCTTCTGCGAGCAGCGCGGGAGGGGGAGCGGCCTCCCGAGTGGCAGCTGTCCGTCCGTATTGAGCTTCCATCCTCTGAGTTAGTGGTGGTGACAGAGGGTAAGGTAGAGGAGCGGAGAGGAGAAGAGAAAGTTTGGTCATCTACCTGACAGGAAGAGTTGAAACGGTGATGCCGAGAGATGAGCAGAGCGCATTCTGGCTGACTGTGCAAATGCTCTGTACCTCCATGTTGTGCCCTGCTTTCTTGCATACGCAGATCCATGCACTTCGTCAGATCGCATTCATCATAGCTCGTTGCTGGGCATTCATCCGCCTCTGCATGTTGTGGCCTCATCCCCCCTCTTTTCTTCCAGAGAACCTCTGTTTTTATTTAATTGCAGTCTTTCCCGACTGCCAAAAACTTCATCGCAGATTCCATCCATTCGGAATCATGTAGAGCTGGATACATGTCTTTCGACTGGATTGGTTGAGGTGCGATTTGTTTTTTTACCCTGCCTCAGATTGAATCTGTCTGTCTCCGTGCGTTCTGCATCCGAGTGAGGAGGGGTGGAGGCCGGGTAAGGTGCGAATCCGCTAGAAGGATTCACAATTTGAGAGGCAAGAGAGAAAGGGACTGAAAAAGACGTTAGCTGAAGTACCCTCTGTCAAGACGGTGTCGAACCATCCTGATGCAAGCGTGCAAAGTCAATTTCTGGTGAAGGATGGCTACAATGCAACTAAATCGAGCTTTGATGTATCAATAATGCCATTATAATGAGTGCATATGCATGAGCGCCCTGATGAGTGTGGACGAGTGGCGTGCTCCATGGCCTCCCGTAATTGCATGTCTATGGCGAAACGGAAAGTCAAGCCGATGGGTCAGGGTGCAAGAATGTCTCGGGGGGGGGGGGGGNGGGAGGGGGAGGGGATTGGGGAGGTTGGGGTGGGCGTGAAGTTCCGCCGCGAACTCCGGCATGGCTTCGTTTGTCTACAGACCTTATAAAGGGCACCGCTGTGTCTGGTAACATGATTGCATGACTCATAGATTCATGAGAAGGATTTCAAGGTGGATAACCCCAGATTATCTGGAAAACTTGGGCTGGAAAAGAACCGTTTTAAATTGAATAAGTTCACATGTTTTGTATGATTAAATCCAATTACCACATCATGATATCTATGGGTCAGAGTGATATCGCGATACCCTGATATCGCTAATATCGTACAAATATCGCCCCAATATTTGTACCGATATGCGATATTCTATGATATTGCCCAATATCGCTAATATCGCGATATTATATTTTATTGATATCGCATATCGGTAATATCGCGATATTTAAGGTGAACAATATTTTAAAATATCGGATATCGCGTCTAACATGATATTAAGCTTGAATATAGCCTACTAGTAGTACTACTCAGTAGTAGTAGCTGCCAGTGACTACTATACTACTATGCCCATTAGAGACGGCAAGGTCTAAACTGCCGAGAGAGACTTTGTGGTTAGAGCCATTGATGGGGGCCAGGACGACTTCGGAATGGTCAGCGGGGGGCCTGATATCACCGAGGAAACCAAGGAAAGATACAAGTTTTTCACCGTGGCTGTTTCTGTCTCTGGAGCCTGAGCTCCACCAAATCTCTGGGTGTGGGTGGTTCCTAGGTCAACTTGAAGCTGCAACTCTGACAATTAAATCAAGTTTTGTGTAATGCATCCTTCTCTCTCCACTGGCAGTGGCATTTTTTCCTTCTTTCCTTCCTTCTTCCTTCTTCCTTCTTCCCTTCTTTCCTTCCTTTCTTCCTTCCCTTTCTTCCTTCCCTTTCTTCCTCCCCTTTCTTCCTTCCTTTCTTCCTTCCTTCAAGTTCCTCAGGCTTCCTCCTAGTCTTCCTTCCTTCTTTCATTCATTCATTTCTTTATAAATATCGGCAAATATCGTATAATATCGCCTACATGATATTATGAATATCGTTTAATATCGTTCAATATCGCATGGCCGATATTCTCTATATCGCTTAATATCATACAATATCGTCTACCCGATATTATAAATATCGCCTAATATCGTACAATATCGCCTACCCGATATTACAAATATCGCCTAATATTGTACAATATCGCACCTATATTGCTATTGCTAAATATCGCGATATCGGGTACAAGGCTAGTGACCGTCACTACAAACAATAGTCAGACAAAGCGATATTGTACGATATTTAGCAATATCGCCTTTTTCGTGACCCATAGATGATACATACACGTACGCACAAATATCTGAACGCATAGACACATACACACATACATACGCACTAGCACACAACACATAATTCTATCATGATGATGATGATGATGAGGTGACTTTAGGGGTAATTAATTTAAAAAAAAAAAAAATAAAAAAAAAAGGTTTCCAGAGCAATTTTTTTTTTTTTTTGCTTTTTGATGATAACCTCCATCAAGACATAACACCATGCATCATAAAAGCAACAGTTGTTTAGACAGTTGTATAACATTCATTTATCATTATAATAAAGAAACAATAGTATAACAACACTGATCGAAACAATACTTCTTGATTTGTGTAACACATCAACAACACTTAAACCTAGACTTAAACAACATATTTTTTAGTTTGACATCAGAAAAAAAATAAAAAACAAAAAAGCGAAAATGACAATTTTTTTAATTTTTTTTTTTTTAAATTACCCCTCGAGGTGACTTAATTAGCCCGCCAGCCATCGTATCCTAATGGCAAAGGGCAGTCTGAGCATATATGCATTGCTAGCCTAGGAGCCTAAAAGCTCACTTAGAGAGGCCGGCCACACTGAGTCGAACACAAACTGGCAACCCCGAGAAAACTAACGATATTCGTTTCTCTTCATCATTATGAGTCTTAATATAAGACTAGTTATGAGACTAATAATATTAAGACGATCATATATGACCATTATTATAGGTCTATCACTATATTATATTACTAGTAGTAGGCCTATAAGCAATGTTATTCAAAAGTTAAACATTATTATTACTAGTTTTATTAGTATCAAATTTTTACTCTGATACTATAGCTCTGATATACTCCGATATTATAGTTTAAGAGGTATTATTATATTTTAAAGAACTCTCAGTCACAGACTCAGTGTCAATCTTAGAATCAGATTCGATCGATTATCAGAGTTCATTCATTTGTCTTATAATTTCTTTATTTTTTTTATTATCATAATGATATTTTATAACTTCTTTACAGCTAGCTTCTCAAGCATAATTAGTATACAGTTTCGAAAGCTAGATTCCTGGGAGGAAGTTTTAAACGACATGCATATCAAATATTGGGTCTCGGCATCTCGCAGTAAATTGCTAACTAAATTCATTATACTTGCAACACTTAAACGGTCGTATATCAGGCTAGATCTCAGGCCGGATATTAAATTTGTGATTGTGTCTGCTGTGCGATCAACGACGATTCAACAACCATGCGGGGCAGACCCAGGAGCTCTCAAGAGTCTGAGCTGTCTGTTTCAGCTGATTGATTGGATGCCGGCCTTCAACTCAAAATGCAAAATGCACTCAGCCACTTTGGCAGTGACTTTGCTCTATGCACAATTCAAATTTTCGGACCTTCTGACTTCCCGACGGACGGCAATGCAAAGCAGAGCCATATTCGCCCTATACAGGAACCGCGGTGAGAACATACAAGTGAATCACACCACCAAAGTCCGGCTTTCTGGAGCACCACGCTACTTTTTGTCTTTCTCGGCACCCCGCAACTCACCGTCTCACCGCGTCCCCTTTCCTCCTTCCAAATTACCACGCGCGCACAACGCCCGCGTCTACATAAACTTGCACACGCAAGGAAACCTTGCAGCACGCAATTGCTCATCAGCATTACCACCACTGATTCATGCACAAGGAGAAAGACAAAATCAGAGGACAGCTCCCCTTCCTCACGCATTAATCAAACACACATGCAGTCAAACTTTCTTAACGGGCCCACGCACTTTGCATCGGAGGGCGCGCCGCCCCCCCTCCCCACGCACCGCCCCCTGCCGGGGCGGGCCCCCCTGCCCTTGCCGCTCCCCCCGGTCCCCCCTGAGGTCCCCTAGTTGGCGGACCCCCAGCCCTCGGTCTTCCTCCAGGCGCTGCACACAGGCAGAAGACAAAAAGGCGAATACATTGAGAGAAAGACGGGTGAATGAACCAGAATGACAAATACGCTGGGTTTGTCGGCTGTGACGAGAATGAAGAGAATGCAGACAGCTGAGGAGAGAAGCTGTCAAGGTATTCCTCTGTGTTCATCTACCGTCATGAAGACGGAAGAGGCAAAACAGAAGGCACAGAGACACACCATGAAGTAGAGAAATACGGCAAATACGAAAACGAACAACCGAAAAGAAAAGGACTTACCCATCGGCTTCGGTCTTGACATAAGCCTGGGAGCCCGTCCCTGAAGCATACCGATGCCCAGAGCCCCTCTCTGTCTGTCCCCCTCATCCCTGATATTGTCCCTCCACACGTTCTTTTCAAAGCCGCCTCTTCTATCACCGAACCCTCCTCTTCTGTCTCCACCCCTGCCTGCCTGGAGGACGCGGTCAAAGTTCTCCACAGTCACCATCGACTTGTCAGCCAGACCCAGACAAAGGTGCTGGAGCCTAGAGGGCTCCACCCTGCAGAGACAGAAGAAGAAAAGAAGAAGGGAAGAAAACTCGTCAGCCCGCCAACACGATGGAGCAAGTCGACTACAGCCTTGCACAAAGACCCACCTAGAACGCATACGTGCACACACATCCACACACTCACACAGAGACAGACAGACTGACGAAGAGACAGAGAGAAAGGTGGCGAGAAAGATAGAGAGTAAGAGGCATTCTTTTATTGCAGCAGGACAGCCAATAACGGCATTGAACAGAAGCCTGACAGGCAGGCACTCAAGCAGGGCCAGCCAGACAGACAGAAAGAGAAAGAGGATATTACAAATCTCCGGACCGACCTGTGGACGATAAGGCATGCGGAGGTTTCGTCCCACGCCGCGCAGAGGTCCCCGTTGACGATCAGCTTGGACACCAGAGCGTAAGCAGACTCTTTGGAGAGACCGAAGGTCTTCGACAGCTGCTCCAAGCTCAGACTGTCGTACACGGGCGCATACTGCACACATACACACACGAAGAGAAGAGACATCCACACACATACACACACGAACAGAAGAGACATACACACACATTCACACATAAAGAGAAGAAACATACACACACACACACACACACACACACACACATGCACAAAGAGAAGAGACATACACACACATACACGCAAACTGCAAGGCCACGCCAACTACATTTCTGCGACTGATCGATCGATCGATCGACCTGTAAAGAACCTGCAAGGCCCACTCCGCGCTGCCATAACGCCTCATCACTTTTCTCCTTCCTGCCTTTTTTCTTGCTGGATGACTGACCGTGAAGAGGAAAGTGCGCAGAGCCTCTCGCTTGACCTGATCGAGGATCACCTCGCGGGCCTGAGAGAGAGAGAGTCAGGAGAGATTCAAACGGAGAGTCTAAATGACGGAATGGGAATGGAGCCTTCCAACTACGAAGGACAAGGAAGCGAACGAAGAGAGAGACAAAAGAGAGACCAACAGGGAGGATCCCACTGCTGTCCACACGAAACGTCAACGACCACAGACACGTCCAAAGAAAGACACAGGAAAGTCTGACTGAGCCAATCAGCCAACGGACCTGTTCGGACTCAGGCAGGAGGTCCCAGAACTTCATTGACTTCAGAGCATCAAAGCACCCTTTCCAGTCTGCCTTCTGAAGCGCCCTAGCAGCGAACAGCACAGCCTCCCTCGGGTTCTCGGGTCGTCCTGTGAACGTCTGCACTCAGCCAGAAAGTGGGTCAGTTTAAGGGGGGTACAGAAAAGGCAGTCAGTCAGTCAGGAAGGCAGGGACAGGAAAGTAGAAGGAGTGGTGGGAGGAGAGTTTCCGACAGTGAGTAACGGAGTGAAGAGAAGCGAGTGGACGAAGCACAGCAGCAAAGGAAAAAGGAGGGCAACGGCAATCAAACGGCATTCACCGAGATGCTACAGCTTTCCGGTCAGCTCAAATCTCCACTCCTTGACTCTCCTGCCTATTCTTTCACAAGGCAGTCTCTATAACCCCTAAAGAGGAGACCTAGATCTCTACACCGGGAAGGAAGCAGTTGCTAGCCCCACAAGTTCCCCTCATGCTTTCCTTCTTCCCACTCGAGCGGCCACTCTGCCTACCTGTCTCTCATACTGATCCAGCATCTTTCTGAAGTGTCTGGAGATGACTCTCTTTCTGTTGTCGTAGGGAGACGCTGCGATGTTAGGGATCTCGAGGAGCATGGCAGATACGTAGTGGACAGACTCGACGAGCTCCAGGGGAATGTGCATGTTGTACGGGAGCTGTCTGCGCTTCTCCGCCCTCTCCTGCTCGATGGTCTTCTCGATGTGACGCGAAGACGCGACACCCTGAGCGAGCAGCTCCTTTGCCTTCCCCTGGGCACAGACCTCCACCAGGCAGTTGTGGGCGTCTGTAAGCAGGGGGCGGGCAGGTGGAAGAACAGGGAAGAAAGGTGGGTTCGCAGGACCCCAGAAACTCTACACAAAAACAGCGCTGAGAGTGGGGCGAAGAACCAGGCAGAAAGAAGACGGTGACACGGAGAGAAACAGAAAAGGAACAGGTGAGGTGGGGCAATACAGATTTTTGGCAGACAGACAGACCTGCGATGCGCCCCTTTCTGAAGGCACAGATAGCCAGCTGGACGAGATTCCTGTTGAACAGGATCTTCGTTTGTTCATCCCCCGAGTCCGCCAGCCTCTGAGCGCTGGTCATCAAAAGGAGGTCCCGAGCACGGAAGAAGTCTCCTTGAAGAGAGTAGTGGAAGGACAGAGAGAGCAGAGCACGAAGCTGCTGCGGCTTCTCACCTGCACTCAACAAGGTTGACAACAAAAGCATGGAAACACACAAAAGAACAGTTCTCAGTCGAGACGAGCGATGAGGGAAAGAAAAGCACAGGTGGCAGGGAGGGAACGAGAAGAAACCCCCACATCATCAAAGCCCCCTTCCAACCACGACCCACAGACCCACCGTGCTGGAATACGAGGTCACAGAGGCCTTCCAGAGTCTTTGCAGTGTCCACATCTGCAGGGATTGCCGCTACGTCCGCAGCATCCATCCCAAGTCTCTTCGCCCCGCTCTGAGCCATCAACCAGGTCTGACGGGCGATGTAGTCACGCTTGTAGTACACCTGCAGAAAGAAAGAAAAGAGATGGATTCAACGAGCAAGAGAAAAAGAGCTTGCAGCCCATACGAGTACCTCGAACAAACAAAAAGAAACCTTCTTCCAGGACACAGTTTAGTCCCGCACGCACACGCGATGATTGAAACGTCGACATTGCTGTATGACCACAAGAAAGCCTAGAACAATATAAGAAAGCAGTAACGGCCAAACAAGCTACGTAATCTGCCGTAGTGCCGTCATCTGTTCTCTTTTTCTTGCTCATGCTCTGACAGCCCCCCTGACAGAAAGAGAGACAGACCTGCTCGATGATTCTGCTCGCAGCTCTGGCAGCTTCAGCGGGGTGTCCCTTCTCGTAGAGGAAATCCTTGGACATCCAGAGGAGAGCAAGGAAATCTCCGCTCTGTCTGAGTCTCTCTGAGAATTCTGGAGAGTGGGAGTCTGTGAATTGGAGCGCCTTCGTCAACTCGTCATCGAGGCGCTCTAGGAAGAAGACGATCGTGTTGAAAGTCGACAGCTTCTCGTTCTGCTCTCTGGCCTTTCGGAGACCTTCGCGTTCGGCCTCGTCGAGCTCACCCTCACCAACCTGCAGGAGGGGGGAGGATAAACGGATGTGCAGAAGAGCGATCACCTTTGAGATAAAAAGCTCACAACGGAAACTGGAGGCACAAGAAAGGAAAAGAGAAATGAGAAAGCGTTGGAAAGTACAAATTGAAAATGGTCTGTCCGATTGTGCTTCCAGAAAGTCAGCAGAGCGCTTTCGAATCATTCTTTTGTTAGCAACGGACGCTCCTTCTTTTCACAACACTCCCTTGCTGACCGACCGACCGACCTCTTCCTCCGTGCCAACACCGAAAGCAGAGTAGTTGGTTGAGATGGAGCAATGTGAGTGTGCCCTAATCAGTTCGACCACCCTCTGGATGTTGTTCAGGTTCCTCGTCCACAGGTCAGAGTTCAAGCACTGGAACACACCCGCAGTGGTGTCGAACAAGGCGCTGATCAAATGGGAAAGCACCTGCACCCCACAGGAAAAGCAAAAAGATTGAACGCTGAAATAAAGGGGGGGCAAGGCTACAGCCTCAAGATAACATCGAATGTTGCGCGCGGAGAAAAAGACGGAGATGCTCGTTGCATCCCAGGAGAGACTGATGAAATTTTAAAAAAAGGAGAGCCCGTCCGATGCTGTAAGAAAAAAAAAAATAAAGCATTGAGAGGAGGCTGACGGACCTCCAGTTGACTTTGGGGTCCGATAGCCTGTGATGCTTTGTAGAGAGACTGGAGTTGTTTGATCATTTCGTTTCTGTCAGTTCCCTTTCTGCCTCTTTGAGCGATAATCTCAGCAACTCTCTTCGACACTTCCTCGGCATTGGCAACGTCCTGGTCTTGCTCCTGCACACACGCACACACACACACACACACACACACACACACACAGACAAGACAGGTGGAGAAGAAGCAGATAGTAGGCGCGGCGGTATGCCAAGGTACTCTTGTGAAAACTCCTTTTGCCATCCCGCCTTCTCATTTTCAGTGCCTCTCCCCCCCTCTCTCTCCACACACACACACACACTCTCTCTCTCTCACACACATACACACGCTCGCTCACTCGCTGACACACACACACACACACACACACACACACACGCACACACGCACACACACACACACACACACACGCACGCACGCACGCACGCACACACACGAGTGTCGCACACCCGCACGCACATGCACAGGCACACACCTGCTGGGTGAGGGGCTTATCCTGCGCCTTCTTTTCCTTGAGGGCTTTCGCCTTAGCGGCCTTCTCCGCTTTGGTTGCAAGGTCCTGTCTCTCCCTTTTTTCCTTCTTCTCCTTCTCCTTCTTAGTGTCATTCCCGTGCCTCTTCACACCCCACTTCGCCAATGCCCTCGCGTGCTTGTCCATGAACTCAGTCACGGGCTCTTCGTCAGAGGACGAAGAGGTGTCGGAATCAGAGTCAGAGTCGAACGCAGAATCGGAGGATTCCTGCATAAAGCAGCATCGGTCATGCGAACGTACACAAGGCCCGAGTCACAGGCATCGATGGAAAGAGCATCACATGGAAAGAACATCAAAAGGTTTCTTCGTCGGTCCTTGAAAGAAAAATTGTATGTGCTTCTCTTCTCCTTCCAAGTTCGCCAGATTGCCATCCAGGCACGAAACAGGAAGGAGCCCTTCAAGCAAACGAAAGGCGAAGGGAGAGATTCAGGGGACTGTCTCCCATCCGGGAGCACGCACGCACACATTCACACACACATACACACACACACACACACACACACACACAGAGAGAGAGAGAGAGAGAGAGACCCACAGGGAGAAGGGGGGGGGGGAAGAACAAATTGGTAGGCTTTCAACACTTTCCTCTGGAGCTGCATGAAGGGAAGAGAAGAGAACGGCATCAACCGAACGATCCCCTCCGAGGAAGTGGATGGACGACTTTCGAAGAGGAGGAGGAGGAGGGTCGAGATACTAGGAGAGAAGTCATCAATCAATTCGGCCAGCCCGCCTGTCATCTCTCCGTTCATGCACGGAGAGACAAGAGACCAATTGATTGACAGAGACGACTGACATCATCAGAATCGTCGTCCACCACTTTCTTCGGTTTCTTTTTCTTCTTCTTCTTCTCGTCCGAATCGTCCGAGTCTCCATCGCTGTCAGAGTCGGAATCCGAATCAGAGGATTCCCCCGACTCGGACGAAGACCCGGACTCACTCGAGGCCTTCCCGCCCTCGTCCTCAGACTCATCACTGCTCTCTTCCTCAGAAGCGTCGTCAGCCTCGGCGAAGTCCTCCGGATTCTGATCAAACAAAGAAAAGAAAATATGAAGCCAGAAGGAAGGAAGAAAGGAAAAGAAAGGAGGTGAAGAGGCAAGGCTTAGAAGCTTCCAAGGAGAGAAGGGAGAGCGAGGAGAACGGAAGAAAGATGAAAAGAAACCAGTCTATGAGAACGGAAAACGAGATAGCACTGCAAAAATCCTTCCTAGTTTTCGGATCAAAACAGATTCTTGCCATCTTGCCAAGACCCACACATGCACCGACGTACCTCCTTGCACTTGCTCATGTCCTCCTGGAAAGGGTCGTTGCTCTTGCGAACCTGCAAGCAAGCCGACAAGGAAGAAAGAAAGAAAGGGGACTTCTTCCCGGAGCACGACAGAAACAGAAAACAAGAGGCAAGAGATACGAGACTGAACG
>JAHBMJ010001655.1:0-24822 GCA_018398765.1 Chromera velia
TTCTCCCCTCCCTCCTCCCCTCCTTCCTCCCCTCCCTCCTTCCCTCCCTCCCTCCCTCCCTCCCTCTCTCCTCCACTCCCTTCTCCCCTCTCTCCTTCCCTCCGTCTGTTCCTCCCTTCTTGCCTCCCGTCCAAGTCGATGTCGTCACATAGAGCAAGTATCTCACTCAACAGAAGATTGAAGAAACCTCTGCAGAACAAGAATAGACGTACGAAAAATGGAGGTTGGACTGCCTAGTAAAGAGGGACGGGTCGGCAGCATACCACGCAATACCCATAGTAAAAGGGAAAGCTTTATAGGAGGTGGACCAGCTCAAAGCGGCGATCAAAGGAACCCGTAACGAGAAAGTAGCAGTTGAGGCGGTTATACAGATGTACTATGATGGCAAGATTCTCGATCAGAACAATAATGCTGACCCAGAAGCATACAAAAATAAGGTGTGGGAGGCAATCAAAGACAAGAGATAGGTGGTCCAGCACATTCAATAGAAGAAAATCAGAAGATCGTGGGGGAATCTAGGCAGTGTGACAGGGAAAGCAGTATAGACAACCTAACTCTGAAAGCTTCTTACCATAGCCCAACAACTGATGACTCTCACAGGCAGATGCAGCATGACCCTCAGCAGCGAAGAGGCAGCACGCTATATGCAAGACGGACTCCCTCAACTTCTTGCGTCCACCCTCCATAACGGGATGAAGGCGGACTATAATAAGTATGAGGAGTTAATCAAGGCCATTAGGGAGGAGATTGATGAGCATGGAGAAGACTCCTTTGCAAGATGGGAATCAGAGGGGGAGAGGACAGAACAAAAGACTTACCTATAGTAACAGAAATTTTAAAAAGAGTCAGAGAGAAGGGGGAAGTCGGAGTAAGAGCAGATGACGATGAGCCAGTACTGATCTGGCAGATGGCGTAAAACTCTCACAAACAGAGCAATACCATGCTCACCCAGACCCCCACAACCTTCACTCACCTGCAGCACCCTGCATAGATCCAGCATTCCCAAACAGTAGCACAGCAGCCCATGGGTTGGACCCAAGCAAACTATGTCGGAGGGGTCAGGGTCCCTCCTAGGGGCTAACCAGGTTACCATCAACAACCAGAGAGACGCAATTGGCCAGGGGCAGGAAGACAGATGAATAGGGAGCCGGGGCAATGAAGAGAGGACAGGAAGCCAAACTACCGACCGCTACCACAGAATAGAGGGTGCTCAGGGTACAGTTATTGGACAAGGGGTCCGCACGACTGTTGGGCCTGCAATCCTATCTGCCCTCGGTGTGGTGTGAAAGGGCACTTTGCCAAATACTGCCCTGAATTTCCCATGCAGCCGCAGCCACAACATTCCCAAATAAATCTGCCTCCTCCATCACGAACGCCACCAAATCGATACACACAACAAATATCTATCCCACAAACCCATGCTGACAGACCTGAAAACGGAGGACTTCCAGGCAAGTCGACTGCGCTTTACACTCGGCCTCAAACGACTCTCCCGAGGACTATGACCCAAAGAAGCAGTGGAAGGAGGGAGGGAGGTCAGTCTGCACTGCCTCCTCTCCCAAACTGTTCCCTCTCAGACTGCAACCAATTGGGTTAACAATGTGATGGACTCGTTTCCTCTTCCCTGATGTCTCCTAGGATGTCTTTGTCTGCAGATCTGTTCCTCGAGTCCTGAATGACGACTGTGAACGATCAGATGAGCTCGCGACAGGGTGGAGAGAGGGGCAAAAGGGGCGTTGACCTTCGGTGGCATCCAGACATGTGTGCAAGTCACATCGTGTGGTGCAGAGACACCATGGACCAAGACCGAATTTTGTGGGAGATACCTGTTGAGGTGATGATGGGCGTCACAGATCAAGGGGCCCCGGGGTTCAAGATCGGTTCATACGGCGCAGTCAGGGTAACGGGGTTGGATGCAGTGACTAAACAAGTGGTGGACGTCGATTCAATTGGATACATCATAAAACCCGGAGTGCACACCAAACATCTGGCCAGAGGGAGAGGGATGGTGATAGATGATGGAATGGATGAGAGTAAGGGAGGGGAAAATTACGTCACAGTCATAGACACAGAGGGAAGCTAGGCTCACCAGGTTAGTCATTACCCATCCTGAGGGGGAAAGGGAGTCTAACCTGCCCTTTCTTGTCTTGCTTCCCATGAGACAACCACCCAACAAGGAGATGCGCCTCGTCCAAAAACAGCTTAGAGTACGGGAGATCAAAAAGAGGGAAGAAAAGAAAATGATCGATGAGAAGGAAGAATTGGAGGCATGGCATACGAGGTTCCTCCACTGCGACATCAACCGACTAGCAGCAATACTCAGAGAGAAGGGAGTGGGGGTCAGCAAGCAGAGAAGGGGACAAGTGTGGGAGGACTGTGAGGTGTGCGAGATGAGAAATGCAGTTAACAGGTGTCCTCGCCCCGTAACAGACAGGAGAGAGAGAGAGACAAAGAGTTACGGGGAGGTGATTTATGGTAACATTGGGTTCTAGGAGGAGTACCCGTTCTCAGTCATCATGGAGCTATACACTCGAGAGATTGATGTGATGTCTCTCAATGCGAAGAGAGATGTCCCCGATCACTACGTTCGGTTCCTAGCAGACAACAGAAGTCTCCTTCCCCAGCCGCATAGACAGCTAAGCATCTACAGATCAGACAACGAAGCAGTGATGAAAGGAAAAAGGATAAGAGAGGTGTTGCCGATGACATACTTCGAAAAAAGCGCAGCATACAAATTAGAGTTACAAGGGGCGGCAGAGAATGCCATTTGGATGGTGCAAAGACTGGCAAAGACAATGTTGAGGGTAAAGGGATGGCCAAAGGCGGTTTTGCCGGAGATTTTGAAGGGGTTGGTGCAAACGTACATGGCACTGTACACGCATGAGCTAGGGACCAACCCTTACAACAAGAAGCACGGTAGGCAGCCCGATTTGTCCTTCATGTGTGGAGATCAGGTCACCTTCCGTCCCTACCACCCGAAGACCGCCTCGAAAAGAATCGAGCTGCAAGGGAAGAAGGGATGGTATATCTCTAAGTGTATCCATTAGTATTGTGCCTGTGTATTTCTTTGCAGGTAACATTCACTACCTTCTACGTGCCATGGTGATCATAATTTTTCCTACCGTGCACCCTAGCTAATCAACCAGTCTTTTGAGCACATTTGAGCAGATTTGTACAGGAGTAACGATTTTAAATGCTTTAAAAGGCTCTAGATTGCTTTAAGCAACCTAGTTTTACTTTATAATGAAGCTAGAATATAATAAATTTAAAACTCACTATGAATTCCACTAAGTCCTACTTTAGAGTTCACTCTATTTCAGCAGTTCCACAGCACGAGCAGTGAGTGTATCCTCCCGTGACCTGCTGACTCTCTTTGTTTTCCTCTCTCCCCACCAACACAACAGCGAGGCAAACATTTTTCTTTGGCGCGACAGACCTTTGTGCTGACAGAAAGGACTCTCCTCAGCAGTTCCACACCACAAGCAGTGAGTGTATCCTCCTGCAACTTGCCGCCTCTCTTTCTTTTTCTCTTTTCCTACCCACACAACAGCGAGGCAAACATTTTTCCTTGGCGAGACAGACTTTGTTGCCTTCCCTTCCTTTTTTCCTTCCTTCCTCCCCTCATTTATTCATTCATTCTCTTCCTCCTTTCCTTTTTTCCTTCCTTCCTTCCTTCCCTCATTCATTCATTCGTTCCCTTCCTCCCGTTTTTCCTTCCTTCCTTGTTTCTTTCCTTGTTTTCTTCCTTCCGTCCTTCCTTCCTTCCTTGTTTCTTTCTTTCCTTGTTTCTTTCCTTCCCTTCCTTCTTTGTTTTCTTCCTTCCTTCCTTCCTTCCCTTCCTTCCCTCCCTCCCTCTTTCCCTCCCTTCCTTCCTTCCTTGCTTACTTCCTTCCTTCTTTTCTTCTTTCCTTCCTTTCTCCCTTCCTTGTTTCCTTCCTTCCTTCCTTCCTTCCTTCAGAATCTCTTTCCTTCCTTCCTTCCCTCCTTCCTCCCTCCCTCCCTCCCTCCCTCCCTCCCTCCCTCCCCTTCCCTCCTTCCTTCCTTCCCTCCCTCCCTCCTTCTTTTCTTCCTTCCTTCCTTCCTTCTTTCGTTCCTTCTTTCCTTCTTTCCTTCTTTCCTTCTTTCCTTCCTTCCTTCCTTCCTTCCTTCCTTGCTTCCTTCCTTCCCTTCCTTCCTTGTTTCCTTCCTTCCTTCCTTCCTTCCTTCCCTCCTTCCTTCCTTCCTTCCTTCCCTCCCTCCCTCCCTCCCTCCCTCCCTCCCTTCCTTTCTTTCTTCCTTCCCTCCTTCCTTCTTTCCTTCCTTCCTTCGTTCTTTCCTTCGTTTCCTTCTTCCTTTCCTTCCTTTCATCTTCTCAGGCCGCTGTCGGTCCTTTGCGTTCGGGAGATGCTTCTCTCTCCCCTGGGCCCACCTAATACCCAACCCCCCTGCTTGCAGCGAGTTTTCTCTGGCGGCTGTCGGATGGCTGTCGGTCCTTTCTGTTCGGAAGACGCTTCAAACCCTTTTATAAATTATGATATCGCACAATAAGTGACACAGTGGTCTCTATTAAGTCCCGCACAGCCTGTAAACCTTCGTATAAGTTTGTAGCTTCCAAAAAAAAGAAACACAACAAAACTAAACATAATCATTATCTGAATTATCATATAATGATTATATGAGTACGTGTTCATATGCTAATCATTATATGAAATTATAATCAAAATGATGGTTCTAAACATATTCAAAATTAATAATAATACTTCTGTTCATAATGATTATGTGCATTGTAAATGATATAATGACATAATGATTATAGGATACTGATGGTTACACCCATAATGATTATGATTTTTAAAGTCACTATGAGATTTCATAATTATTATGAAGGTACCCCTAGCTTTGAATTAATCCAATGATGCACGTTATGCCTTGCTGTGATCCATCTCGATTGTCGAAATTGATCGAAATTTGTCCAACAGTAATGAAATTTAGCATAAAATGGTACATCAGATTTACAAGTAAAAGACCCAGAACTTGCATAGCAATTAAAAAAGTAGTGACCAGATTTGATTTGATAGATTTGAATTTGATTTAATTTGAGGCTAAGGCTCTAGATTTGCAAATTTAGGCAGATTTGAGGTTAGATTTGAGGTTAAACTTCATAGGTTCCCTCTAAATCAGGCTAATATGCGAGTCTCCTCTATATAGGCTCTTCTAGTTTTTACTAATAACAACTCACAATTTTAGGTTTTTGACTGTCTTTGAAGAAATAATTCGATTTAAAACAACTTTGAAGCATTTTTTTTTTTTAAATGGTGGAACACTTTCTTTCAAGTTTGTTAAGATGCATTTTTATTTGTTGTATTAAAGTCGCCTTTATAATAACTGACTCGTTTTGAAAACATTCTTCGAGTTGCAGACATCTTTGACTTTGAGAAGATTCGGAGAAAGAAGATGACAATGCCAGCAGGCAATAAAAGCTTTGTGGGGGGGAAGGTAGGGATAGCTATTGTATCGATATCATATCGTATCGTATCGGTATCGGTATCGAAGTATCGACTATCAGTTCTTTCTCGGGCGGCCGAGTATTGGTTAGTATCGGCTTACATACTTAGAGCTTGTGAAAGACTAGCTGGGCTAATAATATATGGCAAGGCGCATGCCAGGCCGGGCCTTGGAGCTCGAAGACCGGGCCCAGTAACACATATACCATCCCCAACCGGCTTTATACGTGGATAAATGCGGAACCGGCTCCAACGTGCACTGAATTCAGCCTCAGCGGCCAGAACATGCAGCCTGACTTGGCTTCAAGACAAGACTGCATGTACACTGCATCCGATCTAACAGAGCTTCATCGTTTCTGTTTTCTGAATAAAACCGCTTCTAGATAATGAAAGCATCATAACAGCCAGAAGGGGAAAAAACAAGCTAAGATGTGGGCATATTATAAACGTTAGGCGGATAGAAATTTCGTTTCCTGAGCATGCAGAGTTGTTTGACCCGTTGTTGCCCTGTCGGAGTTGGCTTACTGGCCAACGTCCAAACAGCTCAAGGACAGTAGTCTAAGAATCGTCTTTCCACAGTGTTGTCTCCTCTTTTTATGCCATCTTGGAGCTTCAAGGGTGACCGGATCGACCAGGATATCAATATGGGCGAACTAAGATTCAGAAAGATCAGTCATGAGTGAGGTCACTATCATTTGGTGGCATCCATACTCTACCATTGAAGCTTGCCACTTTACCATGCATTGATGTTCAACTACTGAACATACTTCTAATGACCTCATCTTTTACAAATGCTTGCCACTTGGCGACTCGCTACTCGTTTTTTGATGTTGACCTAGCGGTTTGGTCTTCACATCCTATAAATCATAAAACACATACCAGGACCATCTTATCTGTTTTGCTGTGGGAACCTTTATAGTCCAACGTGTTTGTCTTGGTCTCTTTCATGCTTTCACTTATGCAGCAAGAACTTTTAATACTGCAAACAGTGCTGTTTTTGTTTTTCCGGAACTAGATTTGCCCTCCCTGGAATGACTGGTGAGTTTGTCACTTATGCCCGCTCCACAGAGGAAGAAGAGGGCTTCCCCAAAGTCT
Organism: Chromera velia; assembly: GCA_018398765.1. Taxonomy (NCBI): domain Eukaryota; family Chromeraceae; genus Chromera; species Chromera velia. Next base: position 6,579 of record JAHBMJ010001655.1, read on the forward strand.
AGAAAGCTAAGAAGTCACTGTGTCTCACCATGGATGTATTCTGCCAAATTGTTGCAGCTTTGAAGTTTCAGCTAGCCGTTTTGTATATTTGTTGATTTTCATGGAGATGCTTATACATACAGACTAGCATACAGATAAGTATACAGACCGCTACACACTATCAGACCTTTGACCTTAATTTTCTCTTCACTCCGCTTGCTGAGCATCAACTACCACGTCGTTTAAGAGAGTGTAACCTGAGCTGTTTGCTGTGTAGCTTGTGTTTTCTTTCTTTTTTGTGCTACAAATCTATATGGTTCCTTCGTAAGTACAGAATGGCATGTGGATATCTGCGTTTTGCTGTAAATTTTATATGCATTCATTTGCATTTGGGTGATTTTAGCACACACATCAGAATAAAATCGAGTCTAACAGTTTGCGTGTAGTATAAGATTTCCAGGAACGATGTGTTGATGAAGTCATTCTCAACCTCATGATGTGTTGACTCTCTTTAAAGGGGGGGTTAGGGGGGTGAAGCCTCCTTTATAGTTTGGCCTTCTGAACGTTTTAGAGCTCATTTTCTAAGTAAAGTTGACTCTTTAAAAACATGAATTTTTTACAAAAAGTTTACAGTTTTATGAATGGTACCGTTTGCACTAGGTTTTAGCTTCGTACGCTAAAAATTTTGTGTTAGTATCAAAATTATCAGTGATACCCTCTTTTTTTGGAACTTTAAATTCCAATACGATACCGATACAATACCGATTCGATACCGATACGATACGATAGCTATCCCTAAGGGTAGGCAGAGGTTCCTCTCAAAGTGGTTGAAGTGTTGCAAGAAGGCAACGCGCATGTTCTATGACCATTCAAACAGGTTCAATCATACATATAATACTATAAATTTAAACATAAAAATTTTAAGTAAAAAACATACGAAATAATGTAAAATATACTAGGAAATAGTAGAAGAAATGACCAGAAAAATATAAACTTAGAGGCTAAAGATATATATTGAGTAAAAAAAAAATTCTTGTAAACAACTGTAAGTATTTTTAAAAGACTCGTTGGGGTTTTAGAAGTCTTAAATTGTTTGAGCCTCTTTTAGTTTTTGTAGGGGGGGTATTTTTATAAATAAATTTTATGCGAAGGTTTTTTTATTTTTTTCTTTTGAGTTTTTTTTTTTTCACACCAATTCTGTAGTCTTACACAAAGTTAAATGTGTAACAATAATTATTACCCCTGACCCCCCTCTTATTACATATGAAAGTATGTAATAATTAGTGTGTAATAATTCCAGATAAATTTTTTAACACCATCTCTCCCACTTTCCATGCTCCCGCCTCTGCTCTTTTACCCCTGCCTCCAGTGCTCAAAAATTCTCTCTGCAGTATTGCTGATGATATCATTACTCCAAAAGCAGTACCCTCAAACCATCTTGAAGAAGAAGAAGAAGACGAAGATGAAACCTAGAATTAATACACACTGTTGCATGCTGCTGTATTGCGTCTCCCACAGACCTTGCGTTGGTTTTGGCATGTCCGTCCTGGCTGTCCCGTTCGTGCTTGTACGGGCGGGGGCCACGGCATCTATTTCTGTTTGTGGAGGCAAAATGTATCCATTCATTCCTCTCTAGCCTCATGAAGCGGTCTGTTTCCTCTAGCCTGAACTGACAGTTCATGGACTCAGGTGCACCTATATATCCTCTGTATGTCTATAGTAACCGCTTACTCCCTATATACAACATGGTAACCAGAGCTTGAAATCGATCCAGGGAAATAAAGTCTGAATCTTTTGGTTTTGCCTTCATACCTCAGGGAGGCTGTTGGTATAATTTTTTTTCGGACCTGCTTGAGCCTTTTGTTTGACAATGTGTTCCTACCATCGCTACCCACTGCTAAAATTTGGTCCTCCAATTCTTGATGTTGCAAAGAGGAGTAGGGCAAGCACTGAGGATGATTTTACCATTGAGACTTTGGCCTGCCGTCTCCATCTCTTCCTGTAATTGCCTCTTGTCTGTCTTTCTCCTTTCCGATGTGGATCGATCTGGATGAGCCTGACTTAGGTTTATGCCTTTTGACCAACTGGTTCTGGTCGACGTCCACCACTGATGACCACTCGGAGGACCTGCCTGGCACTGCCTGGAGATTTTGACCACAAATATGACTGACATTCTTGATCACCCTGACAACTTCTCCATCTTCAATCAGACTAACAAGATTTTTCTCTGCGATAATGTGCCTCCTTCCACCAAATGAATCTTTTTGTATTTGTCTGTGACAGGCGGGCTTCTTTTTGGTATTGTCGGGTATTGTTTGCATCTGTGCATGCCATTCCTCCTCTGCCAATTCTAAAGAAGTAAGCGAAACGCATCCTTCATCTCTTTCTTTTGTTGGCTAGAAAGAAATGTGAGGTGGTGGCATACCAGTCCTACTTCGATCTTTTACCTTGTTGCCCTATCTGATCGCGGCAACGTTTGCTCTTTCACTTGGATTGACAGAAGAGAGTAAAAAGAAAAGAAAAAGCATATGACACTCTGTCTGTCTCTCTGAATTATCTCCCTTTGCATACTGAATGTTCCTCTTTTCTCTGTTGTCCTTGCTCCTGAACGTACCTCCATACACCTGAATGGGCACAACGTGCAAGCATGTCCTTGTTTTTACCGTCACTGTATCTCAAAGTCTCTTCTCTCATTTCCTCTCACATTTGCTAATAGAAGGTGTTTCCGCTCACCCCGCTGGCTGGTGGTTGAGAAGCAATGAAGAGGGTAGGGGGAGGATGCAATGGCTGACCGCCTTCATTTTAATGTCGTGAATGGCCTTGTTACTTCGTTTGTATGACCTGAGTGTATCAACATTTGCGTTAGACACAGATAGGAGGACTGATCAGAAGAAAAGGGAAAAGAAAAGGGAATCTATATTGCGTGCCACTGTATTGCGTCTCATATGGACCTTGCGTTGGTCTCAGCATGTCTGTCCTAGCTGTCCTGTTCATGCTTGTATAGGCGGGGGCCATGATATTTATTTCCGTTTGCGGAGGCGAAATGTATCCATTCATTCCTGGTTTAGGGTATTTCCATTTGCGGAGGCGAAATATATCCATTCATTCCTGGTTTAGGGTTTAGGGTTTTCTGGCCCCATGAAGCGGTCTGTTTCCTCTAGCTTGAACTGACAGTCCATGGACTCGGGTGCACCTATATATTCTCTGTACGTCTATAGCAACCGCTTACTCCCTGTATACAACACACACTCAAGTGTGTAATAATGTATTCTTAAAAGTGACGGTTTGAATTAATGCACACTAAAGTATGTACTTAATGCATACCTAAAAATGATAGTTTGAATTAATACACACTAAAGTGTGTACAAATTCATTCATCAAAATTCTATTAAAATGTATAACAAAACAATGCGTATAAATATGTAACAAAACATTTTGAAAAAAGTGATTATGTAACCCTACAGGATTGGTGTTTTTTTTTTTTAATGGCCCACGCCTAGGATGGTGATGATGATAACATTTCATTACTTTTGTATACCCGGTGTAGGAGCAGTTTTTGTTTAACTGCCACTGCGACTAACAATGCCATACTGTCTTTGCTTTGTGTTCCGCTTCTCTCCAAAGTTCTGCTATGGTCACATCTCTGCCGAGCTGACATTGATCCGGAAGCAATTTCAAACACTCTGAAATTTTCAGTTTTTTCCTTTTCTGCTCCCCCGGGAAATGCACCCTGAAGTCAGATGGGCGGTCGCAACGCGGACTTCCCATCGCCCTGATGGGCAGCATGCGAGAGCGACCTCTGAACTCTGATTCGAAAAACCGTTTGCTCCACTCGACACAGCCCTCTCCGCACTCGTGCTCCCCCTCCATGTACCCTTCTCTTTTTGAACGCCACTCATCCATTGCCGTGAGATTACGCCCAAAGATCCGCACGACAAACGCACCGTTGTCATGCGGGTCGAACTCGCACGAGTGATAAGTGCGTGGGCAGGTCCACCCAGGGGTGTCTCTCCAGAGAATCAGATTGAAAACAGAGCGGAGAAAGTTTTGGCCCCAGTCTGTCGATCTGACAATCCACTGGCCTGAATTAATGGGCCAGTTCATGTCGCCTGTAAAGAAGAAGTCGGGCTGGCCCGCCCCCTCACCGACTGTACCTCCTTCAGTTTTCCCAATTCCCTCCCCGAGAAAACTCTGTAGAGTTATTGTGCAGTTTGTAACCAAAGCGTCGCTGTCTGTCCAGAAGACTGCCTCATACCCCCGCATCAGAAGTTCGAGCACGAACAGAAGTTTGGCGCTGCGGATGTCGACGGAGTAAGGGAGGCACCGATATCTCTCTTGACGAAACGCAAAATCATATCCGTGGAGTTCTGAGTATGCAACCCAGTTGGGAAGCGACGTCTCGATGTAGCTCTCCAGTGCTCCTTTCTCGTGGGTGTATAGAAGACTCGCTATTGCGATCTTGCGACTCTCAGGAGTAGACGTGACAGGGCGGAAGATTCGGTAATTCCGCGGGGCACAGTTTCCAGAGACGTCTAACCTCACTTCCTCACGGAACGAGTCCCAGAACTCCTCTTGAGAAGGCATTGTGTACCATCTACTTGCAATCCAAACGCTGGAAAGAAGCACAAAACCAACAAGAAGCCAGCACGTGAGCAAACCGGACAGAAATCCCCCACAGTACTCCTTTTTACGGAGAGGACCGCTCTGCCTTGGGCTGAGACAAGATGAAACCCAATTGTCAATATTCGAACTCATCGCGAACATGTCAGGCAGGGACAAGAGTCTTCTTGAAGGGCGTCTATCGAATAGAACTTTCCCTGCACGAGGGACAGGCTGGGTTCATGTGTACTACACAGCGGAGGTCCTGCAAGATGTTGCAACCTGAAGCTTTAATTATTCGCCTCAGTCATCCTCAGTCTGACCGTCTGAGAAAATGCCTGTACGCAACATTGTACCGCTTCGCGCGGCGACAGTCTCATCTGACGCACTCCGTGCGAATGGCCCGGAAAGCGAAATTAACTTTAGATTCGGAATTAACTGCATGGAGTCGGAAGTACTCGAGTTTTGTTATTATAAGTGCCCTCTCAGCAATATTTCCGGGGCAATAATGAAATTGCATGCGTCATGCAGTTTTTCAATTGGAGATTCAGCATGTACGTCGACATCTGAGGCCTCCCATGCACCTCAACTCTTTGTAAGTGCCCCTCAGCTACGCCTTCCGGGCTACATCCCCGGCCCCACCCTAGTGTTTCTAGAGTAGCTTTGGAAAGCACCGCAGCGCAGCCTAAGCTTTCCATAGTGCTAGCGCTGCGGTTCTAGCCTACTTCTGACCGTTTGCCACCCCGCGGCGACAACCGTGCCTCTCAGGGTATAAGTCAAGGCCTGGTAGTGGACCATGAGGTGGCCCGAAATATAAATGTGAGAGTAAACGCATACATTCTGTGAGAGAAAGTGCATGCAGGGTGGCGTGTCGAGGCGTACTGGGCGGGCTGCGCTGACTTTTAGTGGGCCAAGACTTGCATGCGTACGGCAGTACGTCATTGATTGATTGATTGATTAATTGATTCTTTCAAATTGTTTAGACTCGAATTGAGTGCATGCGCCAGGGATACCTGAGTTGGGCTTGAATGTGAGCTCGTGTGATTGAAGGAAACTGTCAGTGCGATCAGTCTGTCAGTGGTTGAAACTTATAGGATGGTAGTTCAATCAGTCAGACATACACTGGTGTGCGGGCGTGGGTCGTGCGGTTTCTCATATTGAAGCAGTGACGTAATCGCTGTTAATGCACTACCGTCTCCAGTAAACATCTTGACTGTTGCTAGAAAATGGAGTTGAGAAGACTGAAGAACTTTGTTGTCTCGTAGGTTCAGACTTTCTTGTTTGTTCAGTTCTATTCAAGTCTATGTGCTTGGCCGTTCCCTAGCTAAGTATATAGCATACCGTCATAATTTGGTATTCCCAGGCAGCGCATTTGTTTGTCGTTTGCTTAGTTCTCTCCTGTGAATGCAGAACTCATTTATGCCTCTTGGTTCCAATTCTCCTATATCTTTTGCTTATTCCTCTCCTGTTTTCGCTGCTGCATCTGCTTCCATACCTAACAATGATTTAGCGCCAAGTACTTCCTCTGCAGCTGCCATCAAACTGCCGAATTTGTTGTGGATTCCCGAGTTGAAGACGTCTCACGACTGGAAGTCTCAGGAGGAGAAAGTCCATGTTGCTTTCGCCAAGGACTTCAAGACCTGGCGAAGATCTTTTGAGTTTACCATCAAGTTTATCATGACCTTTGTGGAGAAAGAGGAACACGTTGTCGCCCTCTGGGTGACCGTCCTTGCCCTCCTTCGTGCGTTTAAAGCCTTTCCTTCCGTTCAAGAGGAAGTTTACCTCTCTGTTGGTGAGGGAAAGGAGAAGGCAGATTTGCTGGAGGCCATCTCAGTTGAGGTCACCAGGCGCAAGTCCCTTGACAAGGATGCCTGGCAGGACATCTTCCTGAAGCTGGAGAGAGGGCAGCACGGGAGAGAGGACATCGTCAAGGCCATGAAGCGGTTGAAGGACACCATCCGCGAGTGTGACGCTGTGGGTCACAAGCCCGATGCCAACCTCAAGCGTCGTGTATTGAAGAGTATGCTCACCAAGTCTGAGTGGAACGATTCTACTGAAAAGGCCTCTCTGAAGACCGGGAACAAGGTCTCAGAGCTTACCTACGATAAGATCCTTGTGCACATTGACACGAAGGTAGACGCTATTGAGGATTACGAGATCACTCGACCTGTTGATGGTCGTTCGTCTTCTTCCTCCCCCAAGCACAACCACGAGTTTGGCGCTGCAGCTGATCGCTCGCAGCGTCTGAAAGATTGAGGCAAGGGTCGTTGGGGGAAGAAGAACTACTGGAAGGAGAAGTCTTTCCAAGGTAAGGAGGGTGAGGAGTCCCAGTCTGGAGCAGCGGTGTTGGGTGCCGCGAGTTCTTCCCAGACTTGGCCGTGCCCTAACTGCGGTCACATGAAGCACCTCGACCCTATTGGCAAGAAGGGGTGCCCGGCTGCCAACGTTCGCTGCAGCTTCGAGGGCTGCGGTATGGTTGGATACTATATGAAGTGTTGCCTCAAGAACCCTAAGAGGAAGCAGCAGCAAGCCAAGGCCACAGGTGAGTACATTCTCGTGCAGAAAGGAACCATGTTCCAGTTTAGAGAGGATCGGGAGCAATCCTTCTCTGATGAGGATTTTTGAAAGGCCCTTAGGCCGCCCCCCTCCAGTCCCAGTCCAGCCGCTGGGGGGGGGTCCCAGTCTAGCCGCTGGGGGGGGGGCAGGGGTCTCGTCAAAGGCTGGAAGAGAGCGTTTTATGAGGGCGACCTTGCGTAACGCATAGCAGAGTGGGTGGTGTGAAGAGCCAGAGTGGGAAGATGTTTGTGTTTCTGTCCCAAAAACCCCTATTGAGTGTTTCGTTGGCGTGGTGGGGGATGATAGGGAGTGCATTGCTGACTCCGGTTGCTCGTTGGATCTTTTTACCCCTGCGTTTGAGAAGTTCGTTGTCTCTTCTGAAGACTGGTCAGTTGATTTTTGTCTCGCCTCTGATGCTGCCCCCCTCTCTCTGAGAAGGGTCAAGACAGTCCACCTTCTGTTTAAGGATGAAGGGGGGAATGTACACATCGTTCCAAAGGAAGGGTGTATTGATAGGTTGATCGGTCGTGCGCTGTTGCCATGCGCAAAGAAGAAGTTGCATTTGAAGGGGGAGGATTTGTCTGATGATGATTCCGACTCTAGTTGGATGCGTTTGCAAGACATTCATGAGAGATGGTTCCGAGCTTCCATTGATCAGACGGACAGCGTTCCTGTGCTCCATCTGGCTTAGAATAAAGAGGCCATTGCGGCTTCTTGTGTTTGTCCCCCTGTTTCTACGTTTCCCCTGACAGAGTCTCCTCTCTTTGAACAGTCTGATCTATCAGAAGAGAATAAAGCGCATCTGTTCCACGTTCTGCACTCCTGTTTAGGGCATGCTACCGGGCAGCGTCTGGAGGCTACCTTGAAGGAGAAGGGGGTGGGTGTGCCGTATTTTGTTGGGGAGTGCCAAAAGGTACGAGACACGTGCAAAGCATGTCGGGAAGTTAACTTCCGATGCAGAAAGTTGAAGCGTCGGGGTTCTGCTGTAAGGACACGAAAGCATGTTTCCAAGCCATGCGAGGAGCCTCCAGTTGACGGAGGCGAGGAGAGGGAGCGAGAGTCTGAGGGTTTAGAGAGAAGCTTCAATGCTAACATCTACCACGATCTGAAGGACATGAAGAGGAAAGGAATTGGGGGGGTACGCTATGTGTCGGTGATCGTTGATCTCCACACACGGCGCAAGTCCTTCTGGTGTTGTCGCTCCAAGGATCGCACGCTGGCCCATCTGATTGCTTGGATGTGCAGGTGGGAGAAGGTTGGGAAAGGGAAGCTGAAGATTGTCCATTTGGACAATGGAGGCAAGTTTATTTGCAAGCAGTATCGTTTTTTTTGTTAAAGAAAAGGTATTCATACTGAGTTTGGTCCGCCTCGCACTCCTGAAGTGCAGGCGATAGTTAAAAGAGTGAATGATGAGTTTTTTTCTCTTTTGAACAAGCTGCTTTTGCAACGTTCTCTCCCTTTTTATGTCTGGCCTGTTTTTATCCCTGGTGTTGCAAATGCGTTGAATGAGGTCGTTCATGCTTCGACTGGCCGTCCACCGAACTGTTTTTTGTTTGGCGAGAGGTCGGGTGTCCCTCTTGTTACTGCGGGGGATGTTGTTTGCTTGGTAGACCCTTCCCACCGGCAGAATTTCATTGCTGGTAGGCCTTTCGAAAAGAGCGAGCGTGTTCTGTTCGGGAGGGTTATTAGCTTACAGTCTGTCTCTGTCTTGCTTCGGCGGGGGGGACAGTAGAGAGCTCTACGTATGCATCCGATGCACATTTAGTTGAAGTCGTGGCTGGGGGTCGAGCGAATTGACTTTAATGAAGACGGCAGGAGCGACGTAGTTGCAGAGAGGGAGAGTGATTCCGTTATTGGAAGAGGTTTGGTTTGGGTTGGTTAGGGGGAGGAGGACAATCGATCAGATGCGGAAGCTGAAATCGGGGGTGATCCTTCCAATGACGGCGTTGCAGAGCCAAGCGATCTCCTTCCCCCGTCACCTGGTGGCGTTCGTGCCCCACCCTTCCGAGGTGTTCTGGCTCGTTGGTCGGGGGGTGCTCTGTTTTCCGGATAGGTTGTGAGAGAAGGGGCAAAGCAGACGTATGGTATTACTGCTGTTCGGTTAACAGAGGGGGATGATGGTGTGTTCTATCCTGTTGAGCTTGAAAAGGTGAAACAGAAAGACATTGTGGAAAGATTTAAGATCTCTCCTGATGGTCGTCTTCCCCAGTCTGTTCTCAACAGACTAGCCAAGTAGGCCCCTCCGTCTCCTGATTCCTCAGACCCTCCTGTCCCTCCTGTCTCTGACAGTGAGATCCCTATGGACGTCGATGTCGTTGCTGAGCAAGCCGCAGAGGAAGCTGCGACTGCCGAGACTCAGTTTGTTCGGTGGTCTGAGATGTCAAACAGTCAGAGGGAAAGACATGTGAGGGAGAGAAGGAAAAAAAGGAGAGAGTTGAAGGGAGCCCGTATTATAGAAGCGTTTAACAGCCATTTGAAGATCGCATATGCAGTGATGAAGGCTGAGAAGGTGCGAAAGCTGTTGCAGAGAGAGAATGATGCGAAAGGTCATATCATTGCCACTGAAGAAGAGGTCGCCCAGGGCTTGTTCAAAGAGTTCGATTGGAAAGAGCTTGCCAGGTGGTATTTGTGCTCTATGTTTGATTTCTCCTCTGAGACATTGCAGACTAAGCAGGGAGTGAAAGCCGTCTCTCTCCGTTGGGTTTGAATGTGGAAGCTGAAAGACGGAAAGCGAGTTGCCAAGTCCCGTCTTATGGTAAGGGGGTTTCAGGACTCGCATGATTGGGGAATGTTGGAGACTTACTCCGGTACAGCAGACCCTAGCCTCGCTAGAGTTACGTTTCTGTAGGCAGTCTCTTAAGGACTGCAGGCCGTCAAGATGGATGTCTCGACGGCATTTCTCCAGGCCCCCATAAAGGATGCTGTATGGCTGCGTCTCCCTTCCAACCTCCCTGTGGAGGTCTATCCAGGACTCCGTGCGGGTGTGTTTGTTCGCATCTAAAAGGCTGTGTACGGTCTGAAGGACGCTCCAAAGGTGTATACCTCCTACTTCAAGAAGAAGGTGCGTTCATTGGGGTGGACTGAGATCTCGGAATCTATTCTGGTCAAAAGAAATCGGAAGGGAGAGCCTGTTATGTTGTTTGTTATGCATGTCGACGATCTTTTTCTGTTTTCTCCTTCTGTTGATGAAGATATCAAGGGAATTCAGGGGTTGTTCGATATTGACAAGCCAGAAAGAATGGACAATGGAGAGTGACATCTGTACGTTAGTATGTCCATTCGTATGCGTCCAGGTGAGATGTTACTCGATCAGCCGAGTTACATTCAAGGGATGTCTGAGGGTGTGAGTGAGAAAGTAAGAAAGCCGTTAACAGAGAAGGACTTTTTGTTGCCTGAGGAAAAGGATGTGGATCTGTCTCTGCAGGCTGAACAGCAGAAGAATGATGGTTGTTTGGGATAGGTGGTTAAGACCCAACCCTCTCTGTCCTTTCTCTTTTCTCACCTGTCTCGCTCGAACTCTCGTCCGTCCCGTTCGTCTGTTTTTACGACTGAGAAGGCTCTCTGGCATACCAGAAAGACTGCTCATCCGCTACGTCTCTCTTCTATCTCTTCTGTCCTCTGTCTGTTGGTTTGGGGGGATGCAAGTTATGAGTTAGCAAAGAAGGAAGGGAGCCTCAGCTTGGGAATCGAGATACAGTTGGTGGATGAAAGTGAGATCGCGAATCTTGAGAAGATAAACGAGGATAACACCGTGTTTTGGCTCAGCAAAAAGCTGGCAAGAAAGCTGGGGTCAACGACTTCAGCTGAATTACTTGCCATACGTGATGTAGTCAAATCCTCTTAGTCGATCGCTCACTTAGTCAGAAAGTTGTGGGGAAAGATGCCTCCTGTTGTTGTTGTGACTGAGTCAGACTCGCAGCCGTTGATGTTTCAGTTGAGTAGCAAGCAGTGTAAGAGCAAGCCTCGCATGCAGGGTGAGTTGGAGTATGTGTTGGAGAACCTCGCGGAGTTGGGAGCGAAGGTGAAGTGGGTTCAGTCAGGTTTCATGCGTACAGACAAACAGACAAAGTTCCTTCATTGCAGTTGAGTGTTTTCGAGTTTCTTCTCTTTCAGTGTGTCTTCCCTGCTCGCGTTCGCAGTTCAGACAGGGGGTGATCTGTAAGAGAAAGTGCATGCGGGGCGGCATGTCGAGGTGCACTGGGCGGGCCGCGCGAACCTTTAGTGGGCCGAGGCCTGCATGCATGCGGCAGTACGTCATTCTTTCAAATTGTTTAGACTCAAATTGAGTGTATGCGCCAGCGTAACACGGTGGCGGGTCATACAGATGTGTATGGATCAATTAGAACCCGCCGTCAGACCTTAACCGGCTCAAAAATTTCGAAGGGAAAAGGAACAACCCTCTGTTCTCTTTTCCCTCCTAGACTCAAACCAACGACCCTAAGAGACGTTAGTTCGCCTCTCTAGACTCTCTCTAGCTGCTTGGTGCAGAAAAAAACGACTCCTAGACTCACTGGGAGTCCAAAGAACGGAAGTCTGAGGTCTAACACCTGAAGAGGCCAAAGTAGCCTTCCTGGACTCAGAAGTTCAGAAAGGGCTGTGGTACATCAATGATGATAAAATGCATACCAACACGCTCTATTTGGTCCAGGTAACTTAGTTCCAACAGGGGATAAGGAATGGTTGATGCACTGTGGACTTCAATTGATAAGTCTGCTTATGAACAGAAAGATATACTCCAGATGGCGCCCTATATCAAATTGCCGGAAGGGCTTTTTCCTTCTTGAGCACTTCAAACCTGCAGCCATCGCACAAAAGTACTGTCTAACACTCATATGCTCCTGTCTGGAGGGAAAGAGCAGGACAGAACCACTTACCGGGGGAGCTGGAGGTCGATTAATACCCCTGAGATGCCAATTCTCCACAACAGGAACATAAAACAATCTCGCCTTCCCACAACCAGCAGACTTACCAGGAACCTATCCCGCTGGCCTAGGAGGATAACAACAGACACAGGGCACTGGGCAAAATTGCTGGGGATCGATTCTGCGGCCTCTTGGTAGAAAGAAGGAATGTTGCTTTGGAGGCCTGTGAGGTACTTTCCTGACTGGTCCAGACTGGAGCTGCCAGACACGCCAAAGCAGATCAACTGCGCCATAAGACTTCATCCCGACACTGTGACAGAGGCAAGCTGTGTAGTACTAGGGGAGCAGAATTGTACCACTTTGACCATCGGTACTGCTTTACACAACAAGGTAGACAGGAAGGGACAAGACGACGAAATGACCCTTCTCTGTGTGTTGGTGTGCTTTTTGAGCATTCAATTCTGAGCATAATTTCGGAATTTTGAGAGTGGCCCTGGAAAGTTTTGGCCCAAATTCTTGCACCAACACACTCAGCGGCCTCTAGGGACCAATTTGGTACCTTTCTGGGCACTGGGCGCCGCCGGAATCGCGCGGACCGGCTTAACCGGCTCAAAAATTTCAGACCCTTCTAATTGGTCTATGTACATCTGTATAACCACCTTCTGCGTTGCAAGGGATACACGCACTACCCAAAAGGACACTTCGAACCCTGGGTTTGATCTTGTCAAACCCTGGGTTTCAAAAAAAAATATCCTGGGTAACCCAGCATATGACGTCTATTTGTCATATGCTGGGTAACCCAGCATGTGATGCTGGGTTACCCAGGATGTGACATCAACCAACCCAGCATATCGATTTCGATCGAACCCAGCATTTGCACTCAGATCGCTTCATGAATCAAAATTTCAAATCAGACACATGAAAGGAAACAGCATAAACCGACTGACCAGCAAAAGAGGATGCTCCTTCCATAAGCAGAACAAGGCCACAAACAGCAGGAAGCGTGTTGGAGTCGATGTCGCTGAAGCCGGTTTCCGAATCGCGATTTCGATCTCAAGGTCGAAATCTCATTTCGATCGGCGAGCGCCCTCCAGATTGCGCTTGCAGCATTCTTGGCTCTATCGAAGCCTTTCCTCACTGGAAAAGACTCCCAACCAAAGGAGGAAAGCTTTTGAAAGCAGCTAAGATCACTGCGGGAGAGCAGACGGATGGTAGACGGACATTCCGATCTGTTTGTGATCGGATTTTTGAAGACCGCGATCGCAGATCGATCTGGCTGTGCACGATTCGAAATTGGAAGACGCAGAAAGCCATTTCCACCCTTTGCAACATGAAGACCAGCTTATGGGAAGGTCTTTGAAAGGTTGGATGGCTTTCCGTTTCGACTGGCTCGCAATCTGCTTCCAGATTGAAGCCCGCTCACTTCGGAAAGAAGCTGCAAAGTCAGACAGACTGACAATTTGACTGCATGCATGCATCGCAAATTCATGCAACACTTTCGACGCACGCGCGTGCAACACAATTGTCTGATTTGAAATTTCGATTCATGAAGCGATCTGAGTGCAAATGCTGGGTTCGATCGAAATCGATATGCTGGGTTGGTTGATGTCACATCCTGGGTAACCCAGCATCACATGCTGGGTTACCCAGCATATGACAAATAGACGTCATATGCTGGGTTACCCAGGATGTTTTTTTTTGAAACCCAGGGTTTGACAAGATCAAACCCAGGGTCTACGTGTACTTTCAGGGAACGCGTGTACCTGAGTCGGGCTTGAATGTGAGCTCGTGTGATTGAAGGAAACTGTGAGTGCGATCAGTCTGTCAGTGGTTGAAAGTGATAGGATGACAGTTCAATCAGTCAGACACATACTGGTGCGCGGGCGTGGGTTGTGTGGTTTCTCATGTTGAAGCAGTCACTGTGACGTAATTGCTATCAATGCACTGCCGTCTCCAGTAAACATCTTGACTGTTGCTAGAAAATGGAGTTGAGAAGACTGAAGAACTTTGTTGTCTGGTAGGTTCAGACTTTCCTGTTTGTTCTGTTCTGTTCTGTTCAAGTCTATGTGCTTGGCCGTTCCCTAGCTAAGTATATAACGTACCGTCACATATTCAAGCGTGCGTCAGGTGGGCGCCGAAGGTTCTGCGAGCGCGCAAGCCATCCACGCGAGTGAAGAGTATTGCGAGCGCGGCCCATCCACTCGGGAATTTTTGGTACCAGAACTTTAAGACTCCTGCCAAATTTTCCCTTTTTTGCCCCCTCCTTGCCAAACTTTCCTACAAAGGCTTAAATAAGGCAAAAAACACTGCTGAAATCAAAACATCTGACCCATCGAAGGCTGATTTTCTCTAGTCTTCAATAGCAAATATTCCCGAGCTGAAGACCCTTTACCAATTTTTTCAGAGTGGGTGGGCCACGATTGCGAGCGGCGTGATCGCATGTTTGAGTGCATTAGCATCTCACTCCTTGATCGAACAGTGAGGCTGTACAAAGGCTCGGTCTGCTCAGTCAGTTCATGATAGAGAGCATCCTCAGATGCCATTGGCAGTCTGATCAGTCTGTGTATCACGTTTGGAGTGTCGAGGTCCCACACATTGGATCGAACGCGCGGTCTTCGTTTGAGTGAATTCTAGATTGACGTCTCCTTGAATTTCTCTGTTGTTGCTGAATGGATTTTCCTGTCTGGACTGAGGACTGCAACCCGGTTAGGCAGACTTCCCGTTTAGCTGTTTGAACGTTACCTGTTTTCGTTACCTGACTGTTCTAGTGTATTCTAGGTAACGTTTACCATCACAATAAATCCCATCCTATTTTATAAAAGCCGGTTAAGGCGTTTTAAGAATAAAATGACTATTAAGTCAGGTAATAAAAAGAAAAACTGTATATACATCATCAACTAGATCATCAATTGAACTGTTATTCAATATTAGATTCAATAAGCCTCAATATATCTAAATAAGTAGTAATAAAAATGAATTAAACTATATTAAAATAATTATTCATGAATGTACACACCATGAAACATTGTTCGGCATTGTTAAATGTAATATTAATCAATCAAATCACAGATCTGACAAAGAAAAGAGAAAAAAAGCGGGGAGCATTAGAAGCACAAAGTCTTTTCTCCTCTGGATTTCGAGACGCCTCAATGCATTTGACCTTCCCCTTTATTATCTCTCGGCTGCGTTTGATATATGTTTGTACACAAAGCAAATATATGATTGATATACGATTAATTATCGCTTTCTGAAGTCACAGTCACTTTCATGACCATCGGAATCCAGATCCGAGATGCATTGACGAAGGAAAGCTGCATAGTCGAGGACTCACCCTTGTATGCGAGTTTGTCCCCTTGTCTGCACAGCACTACTCGCCCCCCCACCACTCTTCCGAGCCTCGTAGATCAACGCGGGCGACTAGCGTGGGCGAGAGGAGGACTGCGGAAGGGGGGGGGACTGTCGAGGGGAGGACTGCTGAGGAGATTTCAGGGCGGCTGGAGGCACAAGGCCACTGAGTATTACTAATGGCTAGTCAGCCTTGGTGGCTCCCCCCTCTTTTTTTTCTGTGGCAATAAAGAACTTTAAGAACTTCTGAGACTGCGTTGTCTTCACATCAAAGTCAGACGCTTTTCGTTTGGGCGCCATGACACTCGTCCGGGCAGACTGTCACCTTTGCAAAAATTCAGAGTCGAGTGAGCAGATTCAACTATGAAGTATTGAACTTAGTATTCATGGAAGCACACAAATCACATAGATGAATATTCCTTTGACAGATTGAGCCCGTTGCTCTCAGTTAATCGCTTAACAAGAATCTGTACAGCTCTCTGAGCTAAGAGCTGTCAGAGCAACACTTGGCAGACTCGATCTCGACGATCCATTTTTTTTTTTTCGATGCCGCCGCGGAGAGACAAAGGCGATGGTCCCGCCGCTCCGCGGCGGACCCGCTGTGGAAACTTGCTTGACCGGCACCGCGCCGCTCCCGCGCCGCTCCGTGGCGCGTCGCGGTCCTCCCCTTCTCCTCCAAGTTTTTTCTCCGCGGCGCGCCGCGGTGCGCCCTTCGCGGCGTTTACGCACAAACGCCGCGGTGTCTAGAAACGCTGCCCCACCCCCCCAGGCTGCACAGAAAGCCCTCATGCATGCATGCAATCCTTTCCGCGACCCCCACCTCGTCAGACCCCCCTCGAAAATAGGTTTTCAGGTTTTCAGACAAAAAAGCCCTCGAAGATTGAATCCAAATTAAACCTCAAAAAATCACAGAAATATCGATGAGCAGAAATTTCTCCACATTTTTCCATCTCTCCGGCCGGCGAAATCTTGTCATCGTTTGACTGAGCACGCCAACCATCTTCAACTGTTGATGTCAATTTGGAAGTTTAAAGGAAACCCTCTGGCCCTGTATCGTATACAGCACGTTCTTTGTTTCGTTTGTGCAGACAAACCCTCGGTTCTTTCAGTCTCCCACCGCTCCCTTTCCGTCTCTTCGATTGACAACGGCCCGCCGCTGTGGGGTAATTTGAAAACACGAACTGTCTTTCTGTTGGAGGACAGAGCGACTCGGAGCAGGAAATCCAAGCTTCACTGCCAGACGTGACAGTAGGAAAGGAAGATGATTTCTGCGGTCGACGAGTTCGGTCGTCCCTTCGTGATCTTGAGGGAACAGGATCAGAAGAAAAGGCTCAAAGGCCTGGAGGCCCACAAGGCAAATATTCTGGCCGCACGCTCAATTGCAGACACTCTGAAGACCTCCCTGGGACCCAAGGGGATGGACAAGATTATTGTCAGCCCGGACGGAGACGTCACCGTGACAAACGATGGCGCAACTATTATGGACAAAATGGAGGTGGGCAGATGTTTTGAGGGTTCATAGCCTTTCTTTTCCACCTCCCCAGGAGGAAAGGATGAGGAATTATATGATGGTCTGAATGCGTGAACTCCTCTCTGTTTCCAAGGAATCTTGAACGTGCCTTGGTGTTTGATGGTTTCGTGCGAAGATCATGCCACCATTGAGTCAAAACTCAGCGGAGTTGTGCTGATGGCCCCTTCCTTCCTTCCGCTTGCCTCACACACAAATTGTCAAGGGGCTAGGTCGGATCGTGTAGGTCTTTTTTTGCGTGTCCGCTGCACCTAGTCGCAGTCTCCTTTGACTTGTGACCGACTCCGCTTCAGTTTCGCCAGCTTGCCATACCTCGGTTGCTTTCGGGGGTCCCTGTCGTCACTGTTTCTTCTCTCCCCCATCTCTTCTCGCTCGAAGGAAAAGGGTCACCAGAAACCTTCCCTGATATCTCTTCCTCTGTCTTTTTTCTCCCGCTCTCTCGGATCACCCCTTCCCCCTCTCTGAGTCTCACACTTAGAACAGTCTTTCTCCTTTCCTGCATTTGCCTCGCATTCTGATTGTCCCTTTTCTGGAAGGCCTTTCTTCTCTTTTATGTCAAGAATTGATGATTGCAATGATCTAGCTCTGTTCTCGGTCTGCATGGGGCAGGTCGAGCACCAGTGCGGGCGTCTCCTGGTGGAGCTGTCCAAGTCCCAAGACGACGAAATCGGAGACGGCACGACGGGAGTGGTGATCATCGCAGGGGCTCTTCTCCAACAGGCATCCGCCTTGCTTGAGAAGGTGCGTGCGTCAGTGGAGAGACAAGCAATTTCGATCGGAGGTGGAGATTCATTTCGCATGTTTGCCTGTCTGCGTGCCTGAGTGTGAGGATTGCTCCAACGGACCTGAGGGAGGCGCGGCACTTTGCCGAAGAGGGTGAAAGAAGGCTGGCGGACTGAGGTTGTCTTGAGGGTGCCTGTGGTCCCGCTGTGTCTGTTTATTCTCTGGCTGACTGACTGACTGACTGACTCCCAGCCTCAGAAGTTTATGCCTCCCTCTTCCTTTCTTTTTGCTGATCGACCCTCTGATAGCTAGAACGACCAACTTGCTTGTTGCTAGCTGGCTCTGCTTGATTGTTCATGACTGACATCTGCATGCTGACTGCAGGGAATGCACCCTTTGCGTATAGCTGATGGATACGAACTGGTCGGTCGGAGCTTGGCGTCTTTTGGGGGGGCGGGCAGGAAGTGGCGATGGCGTTCTCGTTTCTTTTTGTTTTCGTCTCTGTCTCAACGGCATTTGGACCTGGAGATCGCCTGCCCGTCTGACAAATTCTCTCTCTCTCTCTCTCTCTCTCTCTCTCTCTCTCTCTTTCTCTCCCTCGCTCTCGCTCTCTCTCTCTCCCTCTGTGTGTGTGTGTGTGTGTGAATGAAGA